>ML685767.1:29344175-29407574 GCA_007922175.1 Pelusios castaneus
TAGAAGGAGCAGTGCATGGTGGGTACCTATCCCACCATGCACTGCTGAAAGGCTGGCAGTGGTGTAGGCCTGAGCCCCAGTCCTGCGGCTGGGGCTCAGATGGACTGGGGCTCAGCTGCTGCTGGCCAGCTGAGCAGCAGCTGAGCCCTGGCTCAGCCAAGTCCAGCTGAGACAGCTGAGCCCGGACTGCAGGGGCTCCAGCTCCTCTGGTGGGGCTCCAGCCCCCGGGCAGCCGAGCCGGGCAGGGCAAGGCTGCAGCCGCCGGGCAGCTGAGCCCCGCCGGGGGAGCTTAAGACCCCTGCCAGGACGCAGCTTCTGCCGGGCAGCTGAGCCCCACAGCCGGGCACCGGAGTGGGGCTTGAGAGTCCTGCCGTGGCCACGGCTGCAGCGGGGCTCCAGCCGCTGGCCACCTGAGCTCTGTCGGCAGCCAGTGGAGCCCCTCCACCCACCGGGCTCCAGCGGAGCTCAGCTGGCCAACAGCTGGAACCCCACTGCAGCCGGGGCAGGGCTGTCAATCTGCCCGGTGGGGCCTGATCCGTAGCGGGGCTCGGTTGCCGCCGGCCAGCTGAGCCCCGCTGGAGCCCTCCGGTGGGTGACCAGGAACAGGGCTCCGCTGGTCGGTGATAGCCAAGCCCCGCCACCCACCGGGCTCAGATGACCATCGGCAGCTGAGCCCCGCCACTCACCAGGCTCCAGCGGGGCTCAGCTGACCGGCGGCAGGGGAGCCCCTACGGCAGCCGAGCCCTGCTCAGCCTGGTCAGTGGCGAGGGGGGCTAAGGCCAAGCCGGAGAGCCCCACTGAGCCTAGGGACGGGGCTCTGCTGCCTGGCTGCAGCCGAGCCCCCCACCCACCAGGCTCCAGCGGGGCTCAGCCCCTGCCAGCGCTGGAGCCTGGTGGGTGGAGGGGCTCGGCTGGCTGGGGCTGGAGCTGGGGCTCAGTAGGGCTCCAGCCGCCAGCCAGCTGAGCCCTGAGCCCCATTGCCGGCTTGAGCTAAAGTCTGGATTGGCACGCTGGGACATTTCCAGAGGCTGTCAAAACCGCAGCAAGCGTCCACACAGGCTGTACCACAGAACAAGTGTTCCATGGTAAGCCTTACCACCCTCGTTGGGGTGGTTTACATGTTGCACGGCAAGAGGGCTGTTGCCACGCAACAAGAAGCTTTCCTGTGTGGACGCTTTGATTGTTATCGCGTGGTAAGGAGCCTTATCGCACGATAACTTCGTAGTGTGTACAAGGCCATAATAAGTTAAAGGTAGGTACAGCCTGCACTGCCAAAAAGCAGTTAAAACAGGGTCTGAGTCTCTCTCTCTTCACTTTCACTTAAAGTGCAAATGGACAGGCAAGTGAACATGAATTTGAACCAACACATCGTAAGTTTTATTAACATAGTCACAGTCACCTTTCGCGCAACGGAGTGTTCTGACTCACAAACTGGGAGCAGGTGGGAACAAACACAGGAGGGGGATGAAATGTTCCTTTAGAATATTTTCATCTTTTGAGATAATCTTAGTGCTCAGCATGGTGTTTTTTTGAATAGTTTATTTTGTCTCCATTGTAAATCCTTCTGTATTACTACCATCATCCTCACATCAAAAAAGTTTCTTATATACCAGAATTAAAACAGCAAAAGGAGCTAAGTTTTCCACATAACTGTATACATTTTTTACCCCAGTGATGGGTGAAATATCCAAAGGCTTTTCTTGAATCTAGCAGTAAATGACTATGTTGTATATTCTCAAGGAATTACAACAGATTTCAGGTTTACAGAAGTTGAGAGAGAAGAACACAAGCAATTTCACTTTGACATTGATGGGAACATGGAAGAAATTCCTAGAACTTCTTAAAGAAAGCTTTAAAACAGAAGTTTAGGAAGAGTTATTTCAGAACAACTTACATTGGAGGATAGGTTGGGTATATGTAGCAGTTTCTGCAGAAATATGAAGTTTGACTGGTTTAAAATTACAAGCTGCAGGAAAAAAAAACCTAAAAATGAAAGCTCTAAATATGACAACCATTTGGGATAACACAGATACAAATGCCTTTCTATCACTTTGAGAACCAGAACCCCCCTTCATGACTAAAAAAAGTCCATTCCAAGTTCCTCTTTAGCTGTGAAATTGGAAAGGGCAGTACCACAGACCTTAACATTCCACCTTGGAAAGACAGACAACACAGAATTCCAGTACCAATCAGTTGTCAAAGGAAACTAAAGTATTGTGCATTTCCTATGGGCCAGACACTTTTAATAAGATATCTAATAAGATGTTTTATGTAATCATAGCACAAAAGCCTATACAAAGCAAAATACTTGCTTTTAAAATACATTTATCTCATTCATTTAACTCCTCAAAAGAGACATGTTTAAGGAAAAGGAGACTACAGTCCTTCACATAAGGAAACAGATTCCCCTCCTACCCCCACCAGAAAATCAACTTCAAAGAAGTTGATCTCAGACAGAAGACAGGCATTCTTCCAAAGAGGCGGCAACTTCTGGCTTTATTCTGATTATGTCTAGAACAGAACTTTCCTTTTTCCTCCATTGTAGACAGACACATTTAGAAATAACACATACATATAAAAATGGAGAACATAATGTCTTTCTCAAAGTCATGCTAATTAAATAACCCTCTCCTTGTAAAAAAAATAGGTCCCAACAATAATTTACATTCCTACATAATGGAAGACGAGTCAGTTTCTTTGGCCCGAGGCAAGATTGCAAAACCGGACCTATTTTTTCTGTGCCATGTTTACCAATTCTTACGCTTGCATCCTGCTTCCTTAACCATGAAGCCTAGATGTTTGGGACCCAAATAAGGGGCAACAAAACACCAAACCAAATACAATTGTTCTCTCAAATTTCCTGGAATCCAAGCACTACAGTTCTGTCCATATTTCTATGAGGCTTTCTATATAAACCAATGAAAAGGTCTACAACTAACAAATATATCTCTATCAATGGCATTCCTTTGAGACTTCAGTTTCTACATCCAGTTTCTTGTTTGCAAGAGATCTTCCCACATGCAAGACTACAAAGAAGAACTATTTTCTTTTCACATGTAACACAGAGTGGAATATTCTTCTAAAATTCAGTATTTTCTAACAGAACCATCAAAATGTCCTTCAACACCAACAAATCCTAAGGAAATACCAAGTAATCTTACATTTGGCTGTCACATACAGTAAAAAGAGTTTCTGAACCTAACACCTTAAACTGTCTATGAAAAAGGTTCCATAAATATTTTTAACGCTGGCCTCAAACTGTTCCCCCCAACAACCTCCCCTCTCCGGTTAAAGTTTCTCTGTTTAAAGACAACAGAGTCCTGTGGCACTTTTAAAGACTAACAGATTTATTTATCGCATGAGCTTTCGTGGGAGAAAGCGTCTGACGAAGTGGGATTTTCTCCCACGAAAGCTCATGAGATAAATAAATCTGTTAGTCTTTAAAAGTGCCACAGGACTCTGTTGTCTTTCTACAATAGACTAACACGGCTACCCCTTTGGAATTTCTCTGTTTAGTCATTCTGGCTAGTTTATATTCCATCCCTTCCTTTTCCTCCTATTTAGCCTTCATACTCTACTTGTTCCCTTCGTAACTGGTACAGGTAATTTTTCCCCACTCATCATGCCCTATTAAACCCATGGTCATTAGGGAAAAATTAATTTATATTTAGACACTTGCTCTCAGTACTATAAAATATTCGTGGTTGATGGGGTTACAACCTGGCCCAGTACCTCTCTATACTGTTAGCAGCAATAGCAAGTGGATTGCCACATGCGTCCAAGTCAACACTCGTCAAAATCTAATCACCACTCCCAGCTTTGGAGCTGTTAGGCACAGCCCCAGGTTCAAACTTCATCCGATGCCCTTCCTTGAAACATGATGAGACTACACAGTTCAGGCTTTCCAAACCCCAAACCAGTGTTTCTCAAGCCCCCCAGTTGCTTACAATGCTTCCCCAGAGCTCCATTCATGCTGGGGCTTCTGGGCTTCTAGTATAGCCCTTTGGGGACAGTGTGGGAGGAAAGCATGGAACACAGGCTTAGCAAAAGACTTTCTTAACTACCATGACTTTACTGTTCAAGCGCGTGAGAGATACATATCTTTGAAAACCACCAAAAGCCGTGAGAAGCACTTTCCCCGTCTCTGGTCTCACCCTTTCTCTGTGAATCAGAGGCTGGTCAGCACTTCAGGCAGGGCATTTCTCTGACACATGCTCCTTACATATGACAACAGTCACTCGTCCTGCAGAGAGCAGCACCATGCTTCTAAGTAGGGTATTATATCCTTATGTGTGCAACAGGTAGACCTCAACCCCCACACAGCTTAATCATTGGTTTCACAGGGGTAGGTCAGTAGTTCAAAGTTAATAGCCCTAGAGTGCAGTCTTGATGACATCACAGCAATACACACCTACATAAGAATAGCCACTTAGTCACATCAGGGGTCCATCTAGCCTAGTATCTTGTCTTCTGACAGTGGCCAACACCAGGTGCTTTAGAGGAAATTAAGCAGAAAATGCAATCGTCAAATGATCCTTTCCATTATCCACTCCCAGCTTTTGGCAGTAGGGGCTAGGGACACCCTGAACTTGGGGTTGCATCCCTGACCATCTTAGCTAATAGCCATTGATGGACCTAGCCTCCATGAACTTATCTATTTCTTTTTTAAACGACAGTAGTTTTAGCCTTCCCAACAAGTTCCATGAGTTGACAATGCAGTGTGTGAAGGAGTACTTCCTTTTCTTTGTTTTAAGGCTGCTGCCTATTAATTTCATTGGGTGACCCAAGGTTAATGTGTTACGTGAAGGGGTAAATAACACTTCTTTAATCTCTTTCTTCACACCGATCATGATTTTATAGACCTCTATAAAAAGACCCAAACATCTTAATCTCATCTTCTATAGAAGCACTTTCATACCTCTAATCATTTTGTGATCCTTCTGTGTACTTTTCCTCACTTCTCCTGTATCTTTTTGGGACTAAAGCAATCATAACTGAATCTTTCCTGAGCAGTATCACTGGTGGAATTCAACTCCAGAAGCTTACTTCATGATAAATCTATATACGTATATTCAATATATAATACAGCTCAATCTGACACAGTCACAGCCCCTTAAGTTTTCCTGCTATTATTTAAGATTCCTAGAAATCGTCTTTTGCCAGACAACATTACTTATGTAAAAAGAGAACAATTTTCCCTGCAAAGACAATATAGTAAGTCATTAGCTACCAAGCCTCGTGTCTTCCTTTTAACAGATCCCATATTAAGCAAAAACTAAATGGAAAGAACGTCAGAATTTCAGCTCACTCACGTCTGAACTCATGAATCATTGTTGTTTTAAATCAATTTCTTCCTTGGTATCATTTACAGACAGATACAACATAAAACAGTCAAAGTCAACATCTAAAGTAGCCATTCAAGCTTACTATATGAAAAGTTCCAAAGGGGCAGCTGTGTTAGTCTAGCAACTAGACTAGTCCAGCAAAACAAACAAGGAGTCTGGTGGCACTTTTAAAGACTAACAAATGTATTTATTGCATGATCTTTCATGGGAGAAAATCCCACTTCATCAGATGCTTGAAGTTGGAGAGCTTAGAGAATGGGAGCAAAATAAATGCAGGGAAGTGTAAATCATAGGATCAGGTCAGATTGCAACAGCAAATCAAAGCATTTGTTTTCCTTTACTTTGCTCACATTCTATAAGTTCTCCATATTCAAGTGTCTAACGAAGTGGGATTTTCTCACACGAAAGCTCATGTGATAAATAAAAAAGTGTTAGTCTTCGAAAGTGCCACCAGACTCCTTGTTTCTTTACAAGAAAACAGTAGATCATCTTTACCTGGTATGGTTTTTAGTACCATAATCAAAAATTTCTTCTCCAAACATTTATTTTTTTCAAGTTGAAAAAAAATCAAATCACAGAAATTTCTCCATAGTTATTAGCAACGCTTAAGATTACTAGATCTGGATTCGCCAATATAATTTTACTGTGCATTTAACTTCACTTTGCATTTAGTACACTCATGCTCTAAAACAACATGTAGTGGCAGACTCTCACCCCCATTAGATGATGATAATTCAGGATTGCAGACCAGTCCAAGAGAAAGGCTTTCCCATTCACCATTCAATGCTTGTTCACTATTTGTTATCTCTTTCCTGTTGCTCTACTACAACTTACACATAAGTATGTGTACTGAACTTCCAGTCAACTGATTCTGTCAGTTAAAAGCCTATTTCAGTTCCGTGTCCCAAGCTGTAACAGAAGGGAACCCCAAACAAGAAGTTGGAACACAACGGCCCAGAGACATCAAAAACACCTTTAACAGCTCTGAATTTAGGTGTCCTGCATGACAGCTCTTTGCACAATGTCTATACTAGTTCTGGCAACTTCAATATTAACATTGGTAACATTTACTTTACAGCAATAGCTCCCCCTTGCACACTATAAAATCAGTTGATTAACCAGAAAACACTCACTTCTTGACAACTTTTGTTTGGGAGATGGTGTATTGATGTGTCACATTCCAATCTCTAGTCCAACACTTAAGACAGCAACTGACTAAAGAAGCAGGCTTTGTACCAAACTCAAGGAAAGATCAGCCCTCTCCCTCCCCCACCCCCCCTTTTAGAAGGGGCTGCATATTTTCCTTACCACGTTCTGTATGTTGCATTATGATTCTTTGCAAACCAACTCCATATATCTGATCATTTATATTGTCATAACTCAGATAAGTTTTACTGGCCTGAGTGTTAGCAACTGAATATAGAAACCAAATACTCAGAACGGACTCCCAGAATGAAACAATTCATCTACAACTTCCTTCGGAAAAGGATATCGGGCCACAACAGAGTGAAAGGAGTAATAAGCAGAATGAGTCAACTGCATACCAGCGTCCCTAACGCTGAATCATCCCCAAAGTCAGAAACTCCTTAGTTCTTAGAACATCATCTACATATGTGAAGGATTTCCAGGCTTCTCCCACGACAAAAAACGCGCAACACCACACTCATGGGAGAGAGAAAAGTACCACACAGCCACCAAACAACAAAGTGCACATCACTACGGTCTGACTGCGGAATCCTAATGTATTACCCCTTGCTCCAAAGGTACGTTTCTGTACTGTAGGTACAGTTTGTTGAAAACTAAGTTACTCCTTGAGTGGAGTGAGGAAAAGCCGCAATCGATATAATTCTGCAGGGGAGGAAAGGCAACCTTTACGGGCTTTAGGGACAGCGAATATGTGGCAAACCCTGAAACACAATCCTTCAGCTTAAAAAGCAAAGAAGAAATAAATGCCCCAGGGACTGCACGTTATGGAACTCAGATGGTGAGAAAGCACCTTTTGGGGGAACATGTCATACACAGCAGGTGGAGTCGGGGGAACCCCCAGCCCACAATAAAATCGTGGGTGCCTCCCACCGCCTTCGGGGCGGGGGAGGAAGTGACTAGCAAGGGGGGGGGGGGGGGGCCCGGGGGAAGCATGGCCTTGCCTGCTGCTGTGCAAGCTGCGAGAGGCGGCGGTGGCTCGAGAAGAGGGTTGGGGAGCCTGGGCTGTTTGTGGGGTCCAGGATTCCCCCGACGCACACCCCCGGAGCGGCTGGAAGTGCAGCTACTGCGCATCGAGTCTGCTCTGCCTGCACCATGCCCCCGGGCGGGCAGAGGCCGAGGAAGAAGCGGGGAGTCTCTCTCTCTCCGCAGCGGGGGAGCCGCAAACTTACTGCCCGCCCCCCCAGTCAAAATCGGGGGCCAAACTTTCCGCTCCCTCTCCCCAGGCAGGCGCCGGCTGGATGACACCGGAAACAATCCCTCCCGGTGGCCGGCCAGCAGCGCCAGACAATCCGCGGCGGCCGCCCCGGCATTGTTCCCTCCCAGTCCCGCGCAGCCCCCCACGCCACTCACCCCCGCCGCGCTCGCTCCTCCGCCCGGCTCCCGCTCTGCAGCGCAGCGCGCACACTCGCCTGCGGACGGCTGGGGCTGGGGGCCTCCTCCCTGGCTGGGCAGCCTCTTCCCCTGCTGCCAGGCAGCGTGCGCGCACACACACAACTCGCTGCCTGCCCCTCTCCACCCTGGCTCGCTCTGCTGCAATGGCTGAGCTGAGGCTGGCTGACTTTCATCCTCCCCCTTCCCTCCACCCAGCTGAGCGCAGCCCGGTCCCTCCCCTCTCCATGCCGCTCTCTCTCAGCTCCCTCGGCCAAGTTTCTTCTTAACCCTTTCTGGCCCCCGCCCGCCTCAGCGAGGGAGGGGAAGTGCCAGAGAAAGGGAACTCCCTCCCTGGCTCAGCAGAGCTGCTGCTGCCTCTCCAGCTGGCTCTCTTCGCCTAAGAGAGATTTTAGAACAGAGTGGGAAGCGGCTCCCAGGCAGAAAAGCTTGCTTAAAATGGAGCCCAAGGAAAGGCATCCCTGGGAGTGAGACAGGAAAGGGCCAGTCCTGCCAAGCCCCACTTCTCCAAAATGATGGCGCCAGGCCCTCCAAAAAACCCTGAGATTGGTTTTTAAAACGAGATCGTAGGAAATAATGAACTTGGGGTTCTTGCTCTTTGCCTTCTTGGTTTTGAGACTTTGGGGTTCCCTTATGGCTCCAGAAGCTGGGACTTAAGTATGGTGATCCAAATTGACAGCAGTAATGAAGGGAGAGCAGCAGGAGACTGAGTCCTTCCTTTCCCAAGTCCTGCCCACTGAACCACTAATTGAAACTCATGTTATCAATGAATCTTTGCCTTTAGGTCTAGTATTTCGGTGAAGTGGTGGTAGTAACCCATAGTTGAAGTTGAGCAGAGCTTTGTGCATCACTCATTCAGAGCTACCAAATGCTGTCCAAACCAATGTGAAGAAGACACTGTCCATGCCCCGAGGAATTACAAACAAATATGTCTCTTACTTCAGGTATTTTGGTGCCATTCCATGGGGGGGGGGGGAGTATGTTGTCAGGAAGGACCATAGGTATGGGATATGCTGCTGCTTTATTTCTTTTGTATATGCAAAACCACAAAATGTCTGACCTTGGTCACATCCTATCTGTACAGCTACAGAGCTTGTGTTCAAAGAGCCTGCAAACATAACAAATGGGTTCATAAGTACTTTGCAGCACACTTTAAGATTTTTATGTACCCAGGGGGGAAAAAATAGGTAATGCTTGCTTTTTCTAAAACAACACAGAATGCTTGCTTTCTTAAAACAAAATATTAAAGGAGGAAAGAAAACAATACATTTGTAGCTGCATACAAGCAAATAACCATCAAAGGTACAGGCAAACATTCTAGAGATAAAACAAACCCAAAATACATTTTAAAAAACCCACAAAGAAACATATGAATACATTTAAACATCTTTTTTAAATAAACAGACATATATAATAATATGACTGCATATATAGCATCTGGATTTCAGTTTAAAAAACAAAAGAGAGGCACATATGGCTAAAGCCAAATATTTTCAGGCCACAAACATTAATGAATGAAAGAGGATGTTAAAATATTAAGCAAAATCTCTTGTACTTTGGAATGTAGGAATTGTGTACTAGCAGACCTAACAATGTATTACTTGACCTATTTTTTAAGCCAATGAGATTTTTGCTGAACTTCATCATCTTGTGTTTTTAGCCACATTTTTTAAAAAGCACCAGCATTTTCCAAAGCATCATTGCATTTGCACGTAAGAATAGCTGTAAAATCAGTCTCTTTATTATAGAGCAAAAACTAATGCTATGGTTTGTTCCTGCCCAATACTGCAAGACAGTTTTGCCACTGATTTCAATGGGAGAAGGCCATTTGTTTGTGATTTTAAAGACATTCTCTTTAGTTTTTATGTTCCTTAAAATTCTTTATCTGAAAAATGCTTCAGTGCTAAGTAGTTGGACTATCCAAGTGAAAGGGAATTTTCTCATTACTGCAATAATTTACCAGCTATTTCAATCAACTATGTCTGTAGTAGATACCTTTTCATTCTTAACCTTGCATAGACAAGAACTCTACAAAATGAGGAACCGTGAACAAGCAAAGGTAAAAATGTTTATCTGAAATATTCTTTAACAAGACTTTTAGCAAAATATAAAATGAACATGTCTTGGAAAGCATCTTTTTATGTGGAACAATCAGAAGAGCTTGTATTAAGTAGTGTTGTCATTTACAAACTAATTTATATTTAGTATTTTAAATCATATTTACACAGGGCTAGATTCTGACACCCTTACCCACACTGACTTCTCATTGGGCAGTTCAGATGACATTGGTACTACTCCATATGAATAAGGACAGGAGAATCTAGTCCACAGTGAAATAATAAATCTGTCTGCAAGACTTTATCAAGCTATTTGTGTATATTTATTGGTTCTCTGTGTGACTAGTCTTCAGCCAAAGCCAAATACATGCTCATTCCCCCAACATAGACAGTGTACATAAGTGCGTATGTGATGCACTTGCACAATGGATAATTTAAGTATTTTTTATCATTACCAATTATGTGAAGGATAGAGGGGCTCTAGAGTTGCCAGGTGTCCAGTTTTCAACCAAAAAGACAGGTCAAAAAGGGAACCTGTCAGTGTCCAGTCAGCCTTGCCTCCTCCACTGGGAGATGGGAAGATGCTAGATCCTGGAATAGCTGCTCTGCTCAGCTGCTGATGCCTGATGGAGAGAATTGGCTGTCCCCTGGACCTGGCTCCAAGAAGTAGGTGCTGGTGCCACACCGCCCTGGAGGGGAAATCCTGTCCGCATTGTCCCTCCCCCCAAACACTCAGTCATAATTGTCCCTACCTCAGCCCTCACTCTGGGAACCGACCTCTGTTATGCGCCACTGTGCCAAGATTTCCCCACCAAGGTTAGATCGACTTAATAAGAACCGCCGGTTAGGTCGACCTAACCCTTAAGTCGACCTAAGCACAGTGTGGACGCTTAAATCCACTTTATTAGGTCGACCTAAGGGCAGTTAGGTCGACTTACTAAGTCCCCGTTCAGGGAAACCACTTTGTTAAGTCGACCTAATAAGATCAACTTTAGGTTGACTTAACAAAGTCGACCTAACATTTTGTAGTGTAGACATAGCCTCCCAGCCTGGCTCTGCAAATGGTAGATGAGTCCCAGGGTTCAGGGAGCAAGCAATGAAGAGGAGGAGTTAGCAGAGGCAGGGTCTTGCAGTAAGGGACAGGGCAAGAGTGTTCGTTTTTCAGCAGTTAAAAAGTTGGTGACAATGAGGGCTACTTTTTCTATTTTTGCTTCGGGGGTTTCTTAGTTGTCAAATCATCTACAAGTCCAAGACTATTTATGACTGCTAGAAGGCAGACTGCTTTTGAATTGCTCTTGAAAGAAATACAAATTTACAGAAGTTCCTGTTGAATTGCTTCCCAGAATTACAAGCACTTACTGGAAAGTTGTTGGTACTGTGCTTAATATTTGTGAAGTGTAAACTTATATTTGCCAAAGTCAGTGAGCCATTTCTACTTACATATTACATTCCTCACCAGAAATTTCTAAACAGATCAAAGACTAACATGCCTATGTATTACTAACCCCTGAAAAATCAAAAAGCAATTATATTTTTTACATTCTTGAAGTACACATTTGATCTTTCTATTTAGCTATCTGAAAACAGTTTAAAAATTGTTTGTGTATACATAACTTTCTATTTGATTGCCTTTATGCTCAGAATAATGAATTTCATAAATGGTTAACAAATCTACAGTATAGTTCCAGCTAGAAATAGATTGTCTTTTTGATGTTGACATAAAATACATAAATGGATAACATCTTTTCCCACATGGATCATATATTTGTAAAAGCAATCTTATAAAACTTCCAGTCTCCCATGGGCTTCAGCAGGAGCACAATGAAGCTAGCAAAGTGTTCCCTAAACAGTTTAAGTGAATTGTGGTTATTTAGGCTTTCTCCTCTGAAACCATTAACAGCCCTGTAATTACCTTCTCCAATCAGAACAATGAAGCCATTGGCTTGTGGAACCAACCATAATATGACATTTAAACCAGGCTTGAGGCATGCTTGGGAAGTTAAAAGTTAGATGGTTCCACAGAAATATATTTACACAATAATTCTTATTCTGCAATAATTTATTAGGTTCATGGACAAATGATTCAATCCCATCCGTGATTCAGACCAGTTCAATTAATACAATATGTCAAATTACCCACTTTTAGGAAGGTCCCTTCTTAGAGAATCAAATCACCTAATACTGCAGTCCTTACACAGGTGAAAATCACACTGACACATCTTATTATGCATTATTATTTAGGCAAAATTCTCATTAAGTCAATGATGCAATATATAACAACAACACTTGACACTAAGCTAGTGCTCTTCATCCATATACACAAATAAGGACAGCTGTGTCTGGCTTCTAATCAGTAGTAATACCTAGATTTACCTGAAATCTATGGAAGTTATACTAGTGTAACTGAGACTGAATTTGGTTCAGAGTGACAATTTCTCTGTGGATATACCATTTTTCATGTACTGCTTTGTGCGTGTGAGTAGTATGTCTATAATCACTGTAAGTGAAAATTAATTGGATCTTCATATGAAAATATTTGCAAAGGGGGGTAACCAAATCTGTATATCAATAAAAGTATCAAAAGTGTGTGCCATTGTAGACCACTTGTCTTAGAAAAATGAAACTATTTTCATTTCTGAAATATTATTAAACTCATTGTGTATTTACAGAGGTTCTGGGAGTTCTTTTAACATTCATATCGGAGTTGTTTTTCAAACCAAATACTTCTTTATGAATGAACATTATCAAGAAAAGCCATTCCACAAGAGGTGCTGTTAGCACCTCAAGTTCCTTCCTCTAGTCATTCGCTTCTTCTTCTTCTTCTTCTTCTTCTTCCCTTTTCACGGAATTTCTCTTCAACTGGATAGACTATTCTTTAAAAAAAAAAAAAAGTTCTCATTGTTTCATTATCAGAAATCTCTGCATGATTAAAAAGTAGACTGCATATCATGACTCTTTGATCTAAGAATAATAACCCAAGGACCAGATGCCATAGCCTTTTCAATTACAAAAATGTGCACACCTGAACCCTATAAACTGTCATGGAAACCTCATCTGCTTGCAGTATGTAGTTGGTTTTGTCCATGTCTCCAGTATACTGTATCTGTTTTGAGGCACACTCTATGGCTTGTTTGTGGTTTGCTTGCATATGTGTGTGTATGCGAGCATGTATGTGCATACTGTAAGTAGGCACTACCATTTTGTCCTTATATTTTTAATCAGGAAATAAAAAATATTAACGCTTTGAACCCCCATAACAGCTTTCATGCAAGAATCACAAAGAGCTGTACGAACATTACTGGATTAAGCTTACTTAATTATTATTTCAACATATCTGGGTAGTACAACACTTTCTATCTTTACTCATGGGAATACATCCAGTACTGTAAAACTACTGCAGTTTGCAGTCACTGTCTGAAAATATCCTGAAAAAAAGTTGCATTTCCAAGAATGATGTTACAATACACTGATGTATCACCATTATTGATAGTGTGAAGTGATGCCCCGAAGCAAAATAGTCTAGAGTTCTTACTTCCAGGGATGATCTCAGAGAGCACCAGTATAGTAGGTATAAAACTCTGTGTGAAAAAACCCCAAAGTATCCATAGGTCAGACTGCATCTGCAACATCTCTAGTTATGTATATTAATTTTGGCCTTTGTCTTTCCCCGGTCTTCCTCAGTGTTTACTCAGGCAAAGCTGTCACATCAGGGAGAACAATTTGAGTAAGAATCTAAGGCCTTGGCCCTCTGTCAGACTAAACAGCTAGTGGTTATCAGTATATACCACCATTGTTTCACAGTATCAGGTTGCTGGCTAGCTATCATCTGATCTGGATAATCCTTTGCATTGGTTCTTAAGATGAGAAAAACCATGTTGTTAAAACAGTATGTTCTAATATAAAATGAACACTATGTACAAGTTATACATGCTGAAAACTGGCAGCAGGTGCCCAACAATAAAAAGATTCTAGTTCAGGACATTACCATTAGAAGGTAACTGAAAGGACAAGCCAAGTGTTGTTCCCTGTGTTGTTCCTTTGAAAATAAAATATGCAGCAAATAAATGTTTCATAACATATACCGATGTTAATTACATATTAAAGTTAAGGAAGTACATGAATATAAATGTTGCTAATTTAAATGCTCTGACTCGAGAAATGGGGACGTTATGATACTGTTAACTCAGCTGTGCTGCATATCCTGTAATTTTATGTTATATATTTAACTATACATCTATTAGCATAAGATGATTTACCTTTAGAGGAATAACTGAAATAGAAAATGCAACTTATGTGCAGTGCAGCCAAGTTATAAATATTATGGAGATTCATTTTCCTTCTACTGCCTTTTGAGCACTTATATTAATAAATTTAAGAGTAAAGTTACTACAGTTTTGGTGTTTTGATATCCCAATTTGTTTTTACTCAAACAGAGAGAGGGAGAGAAATGAGAATTATTAAGGCTGAGGCACCAAGAACACCTGAGAAGGAGTAAGTAGAGCTGGTTCATGAGTGTGCAGACCACTTCCACTAGCAAGCTTCTCAGAAGCCATAATAATCAGTGGTAAAATATCTTTATCTTTGGGACCAGTCATTATGATCTTAAGAAAAGAGCTAGTAAGTAGTGGTGAAGTAAGAGCTCTCTTTTTAACTTCCCTGAAGGATTTTGTGGGGAGGTCAAAACCTCAGAGCCTGCTTCAGAGGGTCTTCAGAGGGATGAAACCTGTAGGGTTTTCTTGTCCAATGGTGAATGGGGGAGGAGACTAGGGGTTAAAGTATGCCGGAACGCACCGGAATGCTGTTCTGGGGCCCACAAATTTGCCGGGCCAGTGTTTCAGGGCCCAAAAGAAAAGAAAACTCCAGTGGAATATATGTTCCATCCTGCCCTGGCTGCTGGCCGGTCAGGTGGGAGCAGCAGCCAGGCCAGGCTGGGGAGTTTTCAAATCTCCCACCCTGAGCATGCTCAAACAGAATATGTTCAGAGCAGGAGAGGCCTGGCCAAGCAGCAACTGGACGCCCCTGCAGCTCCTGCCAGGTAAGCGGGGTGGTCTGGGAAGCTGCTGGGGAATGGGAAGGCCAGGGAGCCGGCGGGTGAACGGTGAGGTCAGGCGGGGAGCTGGCGGGGAACAGAGAAGGGGAGGGCAGGGAGCCAGCAGGAACGGGAGGGCCGGGCAGGGAACCAGCAGGGAATAGAGAACGGGAAGGCCGGGGTGGGGGTTGCCCAGGCCAGGCCAGGACTTGGGTTCAGCGGCTCTAAGGAGGTCTGGGGGTATGGGGAGAGTTCTCAAGGGGGCTCCGTGCTGGGGGTCCCGGTCCAGCCCAACCCAACCCACCTCCTGCCCGGTCCAGCAGCTGGGAGCCAGGCTGTGGCTGCTCGCCTCCTTTCTAGGCATGGGGATGTGTGCAGCCCTTTCTTTCTTTTCTTTCTTTCCTTTTCTTTCTTTTTCTTTTATTAAAAAAAAACTTTAAAAAATTAATTTTAATTAAGAACCTTTTAAAAATTTCAATTAAAATTAATTCAAATTTAATTAATTCAAATTTAAACCCAATTACTTTTAATTATATTAAATTTTAATTCAATTAATTATTTTGTAATTTAATTTTAATTAAATAAACTGCTAGCCCTTCAGGGTTTTAAAATCTGTGTTTTGGACCCTCAACCAAAAAGATTGGGAACTACTGATGTATAATGCAAAATTTTAAGTGTGTTTATTTGCTTTCTCTTTGTCTTTCTAATGATACCGCTATCTTGAATGGGAGGGGGAAGAAAAACAAAGAGTCCTGTGGCACATCTAAAGACTAACAAATGTATTTGTTAATTTGTAAATTTGTTAGTCTTTAAAAGTGCCACAGGACTCCTTGTTTGTTTAGCTGACCTAGACTAACACAGCTACCCTTTTGGAACTTGAATCGAAGTAATTCTAAAAGTAAATGTGTGTTTTGTTCAGGCTCCTAGAAAGATGTCCTAAGGCTATCCAGCAGTGCTGTCTCTAGTTCTAATAATTCCTTGTATGAAAAGGTTTCAGTGACGGTCACGAGGCCCTCGGGTCAATATCCTAGTCCTCATGTGGCCCTTGTGGAGATTTGAGTTTGAGACCCCTGTCCTAGATAGTGTTATTAGGTTAGCATGCATTTTACATCTTTTATTTGGGTAGTGATCATTCACCATCCAGACGTTACTCCATCACAGCAGTTAAATGGTGTTGATATGGGTCGTGTTTTGCATACCAATGTTGTTTGTGCTGACATAATAGACCATGTGTCTGTGGAGTTGAAACATTGTTTGTGTTCTAGTGTCATTTCTTAGCAATATCAAATTTCTG
This sequence comes from Pelusios castaneus, assembly GCA_007922175.1. NCBI lineage: Eukaryota > Metazoa > Chordata > Testudines > Pelomedusidae > Pelusios > Pelusios castaneus. Next base: position 29,360,496 of record ML685767.1, read on the forward strand.
TTTTAATTGTTGAGAGTACAAGTTTAAGTAAACTTTCTTGTCTTGTAATTTAATTGCACATAACTTTTGATGCAAAAATCGGTCCTGTTACATTTTTTCTTGATCTGGTTGAACTAGGCAGCAATGATGCTGATGGCGTAGTATTAGCTTTGCTGCTGTGTTTGATAGCACATGGGTTCACAGAGGAATTTCTCAAGGATAATTGGATTGGTTTAGGTGTAGATGGAGCCTCTGTCATGTTAGGTAGTAAGGCTGGTGCTGCTGCAAAATTAAAGACACAATTTGCACTTTTGATAAGTTGGCAGTGTTTTAATCACAGGTTGGAATTGGCCGTGGCTAATGCTAGCAAATAGTGCAGTGAAGTTAATCACTTTAAATTATTCGTGGAATCAATGTATGCTCTGTAGAGTCAGTCGCTGAAGTGCTTGAGATAGTTGGCTGAATGGGCGAGTGATCTGGAAGTCCAGCTTATTAGATTGGTTGCGTACTTGATGTACGTTGGATTGCCTCTAGCTGCTGCACTGTACGAGCCGTTTGGCGCTCATATGCAACCCTCCATAGACACGTCTTTAAAAAATCAACTGATTTCTCACGAGAAGGGAAAGATAAAGCAAAATCTGCTGACATTGCAAAAAACTTGGGGAATCCGTTTTTGTTAAACACTTGGGTCTTGTGCTTGATGCTCTGGAGGAACTTGCAGACCTATCCTTGGTGTTGCAAAAAGCTGATGTAACATTATCTACAGCAAGTAAGTTGATAAGTCGACAAGTTCAGGTGTTTATAGCTCGTACAGAGTGTGATTCAAAGTTCTGCCAAGATGCTTGTGAGGTGATTGCTGCAGGTTGCTTTAAAGGTGTATGTGTAAACATGTCTGTGATTGCTGGCAAGCAAATTGAAATTTCTAAATGTCAGTTTTACCAGGCCTTAACTGACTGTATGAATGCTAGATGGTTACTAAACTCAGAAAAACATCTAAGCAGTGCTGTTGAAGCACTTGACCCATCATGTTTCACTACAGAGCTGTCACAAGAATTTGATGAAAGTGACATAAAAGTTTTGTGTTCCAAGTTTGGCATTGCATTTAATGAAGTGAAATGTGCATATCGGGAATATAAAGATCACAATACTTATTGTGTTATGCAATGTTTGCTAGTTTGTGACAATAATTGATATAAACATAAACACCGTATAAAATCATAAATATGTTTATGAAGAGATAACCAATGCATATGGTACGGAGAAGTATTTGCAGATGCCTACCTGGGCTAGGGCTCGCACATGCATGAAGGGGGCCCAGACAATACGGGAAGAGGGGCCCAGAGATTAGAAGGGTTCCGGGGCCCATCAAATTATTCTTTAACCACTGGAGGAAACAGATGTTTTTAATTTAAAAAGCCCACAGTTAACAACTTTGAGAAATGCAGGAAAATAGACTAGAAGTGAAGACAAGATGCAATATTACCTGATGATAAGTTCCAGAGTGGTAGCCATCTTAGTCTGCATATAGCAAAAACAACGAAAGTCCTGTGGCACCTTAGGGTACGTAAACACTGGAGCCTTAGGTCGACTTACGAACGGTTAAGTCGACCTGCAGACCGCTGCATCCACATTGAGTGCTTATTAAGTCGACTTAAGCGCTTCCTTAAGTTGACTTACTAACACCACCTCTGAAGGTCGACGTAACACTTAAGTCGACCTTATTAAGTCTACTTAAGCCAGGGTGGACAGGGAGTGCCCTTAAGTTGATCTAATTGGCCTCCAGGCCCCATTGCAATGTGGAACAGCTACCCACAATGCACCACTCCTCCATCGACCTACCACCAGCCAGTGTGGACGCTGGCAGTTGACTGGCGTGTTCAGTGTGGACTCTCTAAGTCGACTTAACAAGGTCGACTTTAAGTCGACTTAAAGTCAACCTTTTTAAGTCGACTTAACAGAGGCTCCAGTGTAGACGTACCCTTAGACACTAACAAATTTCTTTGGGGATAAGCTTTCGTGGGCTGCAACCTACTTTGTTGGATGCATCTAACAAATTTCTTCATTAGTCTCTAAGGTGCCAAGGTTTTTATTATTACCTGAATATTGCTGACATCTCCCGTAAAGTCTGCATACACTGATTGCACAGAGCAGTTTTGAAAGTCTGAACACTTCATCTGGGCACCTAAATGAGAGCCAAGCTCTTCTGAAATCTGGTCCCAGCTGTGGGTGCTGAATGAATGCTCTTGAAAATCTGGCCTTCTGTTCATAAAGCTACATTTTCAGAAGTACTAGTGATTTTAGCTACTTTCAGTTGTTGGGCACTCAACATTTTGAAAATCAGAAAAAACAAACACTTTAACTCTTTGCTTTAAACTGGGCACTCAAAAACTGAAACAATCAATACCAGGGACTTCTGCCAACATAGGCCATATGTGGGATTTTATTCATGTGTTGATTTTTTACTTTCTTGTTTTAATTTAATGTATGCTGTAGCAGATCCACCTGAATACCCCTCAATGGCTTTATTAACATGCAGATATCCAAGTCATATTAGGCCTTAGTAAATGTTAGCTACATAAAAAGCAGGCTTTGATGTTGTTGATCACAAGACAGAGATTTTGCATGTCACATGAAGCTGGCAGGGCCAGGATAGTAGTCTGACTCACTATTAACCAGATGGCAACAGTTATGTTCACACAGGGTGTGTCCCTCTGCTAGGAGTGGAGAAATTTCTTTTGCTATTTTGTATACTGTACATCTTATAAAAGAACTGCTTTCACAAGATTTCCCTTGTTTTAAAAACCCTTTAGTAAGAGTTTGATTGATTCCAAATATAAACTTCAGCTGTTGCAGTCTGTGTCTACAGCTTCTAAATTTAATTTTGTAACGATTGCAGCTTTTTTCTTTGTCTGATGTATAATGTAATAAAACAAAGACACTTGAGAACATTTTGAGAAGACAGTCATTCAGAATTTTGGATTCACCCACAGCACACAGTCCTCCTGTCCACATACTTCAAACAGCTTACTCCTAAATAAACACACTCCAAATGGCATCAACTACACTGAAACCTCCGTGACAAGATGAGCATTGTGAAACTGTAGAATTGGAGGCAGAAAATAGTAAATCCATTTCACAGAGAATTTTCAGATTTCGGAATTTGGTTTTATTCCAGGATGGGTTCTAGCTACCTTCCTTTGGTAGGATAGCAAAAATTGGATCATTCTTCCCAAACCATGCTTCCATATATGAAAAGATTTTGCATGTTAGAGTAGTAGTGCCTTTCTCCTGTTTCTTTGGCTGGTGACTTTGTCATTGTCAAAGAGATGTAGAAGAATGTAGAGTTGGATGATATATTTGCATCAAATAATTCATTTTTTATTTGTGATTTATCTCTGAACAGACTTCAACTCTCATTACTATGTTTATTATTCAGAATTATTTGATAAATGATTTGTGAGCTAATTGACTTCATTGTACTTTGCTTCAGTTCCTAAATGAACGTGTTTTAGCCCAGGGACAGCCCAGGAACTATTCACCCAAACTATTTATTCACTTATTTTCCATTTGTAATTTATTATTAATTTTGTTTAATTAGTCACTTAAGTCAAATGATATTATTTTTCTCCCTGGTTAGATTATTCCCAAACTTAAAAACAACTTTAAAATCCCCATCATGAGCACTTCTGATGTAAAAACATACCTAAATGACTTTTCTCAGGACTCTCTATTTCCACAAACAGAAAGTTTCTCCTAGGAATGTTTGAAGAAAGCTGGGAAAAGAGGTCATAAATACCACTGAAGCATATTCTCAGTTTTTACTGCAATAAATATTTCTGAATGGTTTTCTGAACTATCATCCCAGTTGTTAAGCTGTTTCCTTCATTTCTTACAAGAAAGTGACAAGGTAAAAAAGTAATTATAATTCCATTCAAATAGATCTTCACTCTTTTCCCAAAAGCGGAGGATCCAGCATGATTCAAGGAGTGAATTTGTTCTTATAGTCACATGACTTAAAGACTGTTTAAATTATTATCTGAAACACAAAGACTTCTGTTATCTACATTTTACACTTTTTTGTTTCTATTCTGAGCCTCATGTTTTTTGAAAGCTCTCCAGTCTTCCTCAGTGCCAGTTTTTTCGCCGCCCAGATGCAAGGTTGGGAAAAATTACACATTGGCTTGTACAATAGAATTCTTCCTAGATGGCAAATTCCCCTTCTTCCTTTTTTTATTAACTGAAATGTGAATAAAAAAATCATCAAAACTTTGGAATTTCTATTAGATCTATTCCTGGTTGAAAAATGGATGGATGAAGAGGAAATTTTCCTGAAAATATTCTGTGATTTTTTTTTTGTCAAAATCCAAATTTTTTACAAAAAACCATATTTCAAAAAAATTCAACAAATCTGTGCCATTGTTTGTGATGGGCCTCAGAGAGTTCTATTAATGGCTGATATTCTGTACTCTTGGTTTTGATCAAAAAGACCATCCTATAGCTTTACAACAGATAAAAGAGAAGGACCTGCAAAAGATAAATGATTTCTAAGTAGTCAGAAAATAATCCATGGATTCAATTACAATCTATAAGATTAAAAAATTGACACATTTCATTTTGATTGGGTCTCATTTTTCTCTTGTTTCCCTCCTCTGCCCTCACAACAGTATACTTGCCCCATGATAAATACCCATGTTTTGGGAGGTAGAAGAGCAGTGGTCAAAAGAAATGTTGTCTCTTAGTTGGTGCCATAATAAGTAAGAGATGAAACATGAACATAATAGTATTTATAATTATACTGGAAAAAGGAGATGTCCATGAATGAACAATGTCTTAGTCTGCATGGACCTAACCTCATATCACTGCAACCACTGATTTTGGTGGGTGCAGCATCAAATCCCATATGCTCTCTGTCTGTTTGAAATTCGTAATAAAATATGAGAGAATCTATTCCTAAAGGCAGATTCTCATTCTCCATCCATTCTCATTTTGCTAGATCTCAATGTTCTTCTTGAATGCCCCAGGGACTTTCTGTTTGGCACATCCCTAAATTGGCTTGAATCATATTTATCCAACAGCTACCTTCAGTATATTTCCAAGGGTAAATTGTGTCCGTATGCTGGTGCACTTATTTCTCGTGCTCCATAAGGTTCCACTTTGGCCATTCTTGTATTCAGCATTCCTAAACTGCCTCTATATAAGATTATTCATTGGCATGATATTAGATTTCATTTCTATGCCGACAAGACACAGATCTATGTGTCAACTAAATCAGCAATTTCAGACGATGCTATTACCATATTGACAAGTTGGTGACTATAAAAGCCTATATGAGCATCAATTTTCTTTGGTTAAAATCAAAACAGAGTTGTTTATGACTGGCACTTGAACTTTTAACCCCTCTGTGAAATTCAACCTAGGTTCATTGGTTAAAAACCTTTTTGTGGTTTTTGATTGCAAGATCTCCTTTCGGTGTTATATTCAGAAGATTATGGCCTCCTATTAGTTGAAATAAATGTATTTTGCTTTGTATATTGCTCATTCACACTTCTATCTTTCCTAGATTAGATTACTGTAACGCCTGGTTTACTGATATGCCAATGAGACTGTTTAAAAAAGTTTCATCTTATACACCCAGTTCTGCTTCCAGGGCAGTACATTGTGCAGAGAAACAAATACATTATCTATCTTGGCATCGACAGGCTGGTTATCTGTTACCTATGGGATCTATGTTAGCTTTAATTACTGTTGACCTACAAAGTCTTTCATCAACAGGGCCCCGGTGTATCTTGGATTTAATATTACGATATACTCATGAAGTAGCAAATCCTGCCATCACTAAACTCAATGAGCGCTATGCTCTTGACTTCACTGAGAGCAGGCTAAGGCCCTATGTGACCATTGTTCTAGGTTCATAAAATTATGATATGAACAGTGGGAGGCACCTTTAGGCTCTTATGCCCTGTGATTGACTGTGTAATAAGTTCTTACTCTGTTGTTTATTTTACACATTTTTTTCTCAGTTGCAGTCTATATTTCATGTACATTTTTCACACATTGACCTTCAGGATGCATTGCAAGATACATCTCATTTGTGATAGGTGCTGAAGAAAGTTGGGTTATATTTGGGTGAGGGAGCAGAGTTGTGTGCCTTGTCAAGTTTGGGTTCTCTGTTGGCTGTCAAAGGGTAAGCTTCTGTTTAATTTTATTTTGATTCTTTTAATTTATGGCAGGGGTAAACATTCCTTTCTATGATAAATATAAATAAATAAATTAAATAGTCAATTTCCCTGATATCTTTGTTGCACTTGCCTAACACCTTACCTTTTGGGTAGTCCTACTAAAATCAGTGGAAAATTTTCCAAGTAAGGTACTACTCAATGTGAGTAAGGATATCAAGATCTGGGCCATAGTGATTTGACACCATATGGTATGAAAGAAGCTATCATATGTGAGCGAGTTGTTAGTCCACTTTGTTGCATCTGCCAGACAGGGAATGCAACTCTTTGATTGATTGCTGAAGTGTGTAATAGATAGGTTCAAAAACATACATTAAATTATAGTTGCATGGAGTTGAGGAGTGTTCCAGCCTCAGCACTGTCTTTCCTTGATTTTCTTGGTTTAATATATTTTGTATTTCTTTTATATTTTTTTTAAAGTAGAACCAAATTTAAGTGCTTAAAGTTAGGTTCCTGAATTCTTAATGAAGCATGAAAATAAATGTGAAACTAAATAGATTTGAACAACCTACCTTAGATCTTAAGACATAGGAGTGTTTGTGAGCTGTTTTAGAGGAGAGAGTGGTCTCGCTTCACTTCCCTTTGGACTTCTATGCAGCTGCCTAGAATTCTAATAGAAGGAGCCAAAAATCAGGAGTCTCTATGGAAAATGGGGAAATTAACAGGTCTCTGTGTAAAAAACCTCTGGAGAAAAGTACTTCACATAAATAAGACTCTGTTTACAAACATTCACTCAATTAGAGTTTATTCTCTTAAATACCAGCTATACATGTCCATACACAGAATTCTCATTTGAAGCAGACCATGATATTACCCAATTACATCAGTGTCTGAAAGAAATAAGCACCAGTTCATGCTTAGCTCAATAAGAAAGCCACGATGCTAGTGAATAGGGAGGAATATTTTTTTAAAATCTTAGGCTATTTCTACACTAGAAAAGTTAAGTCGACTTTGTTAAGTCGACCTAACCAGCCTTAGGTTGACTTAATAAAGCCAATTTAAAGGTTACTCCATGTCCACACCGTCCTTAAGTCAATTTAAGGAGTCGACTTAAGGATTAAGTCAACTTAATGAGTGGTAGTAATGAAGTCGACTTAAGCTTTCATTAAGTCAACTTAAGGAATTTCTTAAGTTGACTTAATGAAAGCCTAGTGTGGACATGGCTTAATTTAAGTCAACTTAAGCCTCCTTAAGTCGACTTAAATTGCCAGTATAGACATAGCCTTATAGAATTCAAGGCAGCTGTGAGCAACTATACCCTGATAGCTTGAAAGGTGTGTAGTGTTAGGACTGGCTAAACATTTTGTTACATCAGTCTTATGATAAAGTACTATAATAGTAAGTCAGGCCTATGTAATCAGGTTGATTCTCAGATGCACAGTTCTATCTCCAGGTGGTGAAAAGACTTTAACCCATTTCTCATGCATGAAGACCAGATTTGAGAGATCTAAGTATTTGCCGCTTCAAGGGTAGACTTCTGCAGAGTTCATTGCCTGAGACTGAGGGAAGAAACCATAAAGAATGTTCAGGTGGTCTACTCTACCACACTATTACTCATGTCTTCTAAGCAGAACAGATGGATGAAAACATATCACATCTGGACTCTGCTTACAACTGTGACTTTGTTTTTGTAAGGGTTCAGTTCAAGGTCCTGGTCTTTATCTTCAGCAGTCTTAATGTGATAGGCCCCACCTACCTAAAAGACCAGCTTTTTCTCTGTACAACTCCAGTAGTATTGTAATCAACAGATATGATACAACAAACAGTACACAGGATGGCTCTCACTGAAAGGCACCCTGCTGTGGAACCCTTAGCCACAGGTAATCAAGATAAATTCTTGTCTTGTCCAGCCTTGAAAGGGTTAATGAAACTGAGGAGCATGCCAATTAGCTTGATAGGCCACAGCAAAGGGGAAGTAGGCTGGCTAAGCAACCCCTAATTGGGTATAGAGCCCACCTGAGAAGGATGGCCAGCTAGCAAGTGTGAAAAATTGGGACAGAAAAGAAGGTGGGGGAGGGAGGAAGCAATAAAAACCTATATAAGAAAAAGTCCTATCAGGACTGTCCCTTTAAAGGTGGGACATCTGATTACTCCATCAAAGTTGGCAGTTGCAGGGGTGTGCAGTCACTTTCTAGCCTTAGAAAAGAAAGGAAGAAACTAGGGAGGATTAGAAACCTGTGGTGCTGATCCTAAGGGAAGGGTGTACCTAGAAAAGATTGGGAAAAAAGCCTGTTAGAGGTATGGGAGGAGCATCTCAGGGAAACAGTAGTAAAGTTTGGGACAGTGTGGACCTTGACTGCTGGTTGTAGGATTCTTAGGCTGGAACCTGGAAAAGTGGATGGCTCTGGATTTCTCTGCCAGTCACTAGGGAAGTTGCACAGATCAGAGAGTGGAGCAGCAGACTGCCTAGGGTGGTAGTCTAATATGACTTTCCTACTCTGGAAGGAAAGGACTACAATGGCTTGGCTGGAATGCCAAGTCACAAAGAGAGAACACGAAGAGAGAGAGGCGGGCACTAAGCTGCATGAAGGAGTGACAGAGTGAAGCTAATCCCCTGAGTGGCAAGGAGGAGATGCCCCTAATGTTGAATGGACCTATGAGAGGCTAATTCTGAAGATTAATATATTTTGACTCCAGTGATTTCCACAATATAAGTACATAGAGAAAAATTGATAAAGATAAAAAGTATCTAATTTAGATGGTGCCCCACGAAACTTCACTTAAAAAATGAATACTACTTAAAGTAATAAACAAAATTCACTTTAGAAGCATAAAACTATGTTGTTGTATTTTTACTATAACTTAATATGGCATATTTCTTTGGTTGCTTTTTAAAAAATTCATTGATTAAAAAGAATAACTTTCTACAGTTCAAAATCACTGAAATCTAGGATTTTTCTTAGTGACAGACTATTAACTGCAGTCTTGAGGTAGCGAGAGTCTCATATTAAACAAAAAGCTTAAGATGTGACTATCACTTTAATTGTTGTAAGTGATTAAATTAAAATACTTATGAACGTTAAGATTCATTCTGCTCCAGGTTGAATATGAACATGGAAATACAATAGATTTCTATGTAATAACCCAATCTTCAAGAAGTTGCCCAAATCTTTAAGCATCTTTAGTGATCAAAGACTTTGGCTGAGAGCAGAATGAAATGTGGATCCTTTTACAACATTTTTACCTTTGTAGTCTCAGGTTAAAAGTATTGTTACTATTTGCTTGAGCAAGGAAAAGAATGAATGATAAAATCATGAATTAAAATAAGAGAGAAATAACAAACGTTTTGCAAGAAATACATTTCCCCAGTAAGTACAGAATGCTAATCTCTTTGAAAATCAATTATAGTAGCTGTTATTTGAAGGTCAGTTATGAAGGTGTGGGGGAGAGGGAATAAAATATCTGTATTCTATGTTTTTAGCCACGTAAGTGGGAATAATATGTTTTTTCCTCTGGAGTTTCAGAGAAACTTTGTTTCATGGTGATTGCAAATTTATCCAGCTGCAACAAATTTCCCAGCCTCAACGCTGGCGTAGTACATCTGACCTGTCCCACATATAAGCCTGTCATGGAAGCTTCTCTGTCATTCAAGATCACGCTATTCTCTCCCCTATACTTTTATAAGTGGAACTCAGCTCTACTCCTCCAGCTTGGAAAGACATCAAGAACTTTTATCTTCAGTGTCAGTTGCCAGTTCTGTTTAGTGAACTAGGCATCAGGGACTTCTAGTGCCATTAATGCAGTTCAGTCAGAGCCCCTTTCTTCAAAATGTAGCATAACATTATTTCACTGGCTAGACGGCCAGGGTTGCATTTTTAGAGTAGTTTTCAGAGAGTAGTTACTGGCAGTTTTCTTCCTGAGACAGTCCACTGGCAACATTATGCTGCTTCTATGACACAAGATTAATTAAGATACTGAATGAGGGTCTGATCCTGTCACTAAAGTCAGAGGAGACCCTGCAATTCTTATTCAAGTTAAGATGACAAGAATATTCAGGCAATCAAGGACTTCATAATCAGGCCTTATAGCTACAATCATAAATGTAGAAAACTGTGTGGAGGACAGTGATTTTGTTTTGCGAAGGATTTTGAGATGTCAAAAATTGGCTTTCACTCTAATTGGAATAAAACTTGAAAATTTCAAAAATCTCCAAGATGGAAAATTCGGAACAAATTTTCATTTCAGATCAATCAAAAAAATTTTTTAGTTAAGACTTCACGAATGTAATAATATATAAAATAGGAAAAAATGTTTTAATGAAAAAGCTATTTCAAAAGGAAAAAAAATTAACATTTTATTCTGAAAATATCAAAATGGAATCTTTAGAGACTGAAAAAGAGATGGATAGATTCCCCAGTTTTTCTCCAAAATAAATTTTTAGCAAACCTCAGCACAATTTCAGAAAGCATTTCTAGGTCAACAGAGCTGCATTTTCCAATGGGAAACAGTTCTGTAAACTTTTCTAGCCAGTTCTATAAATTTGATAGTTGCCAGTGAAAATATTGGTTTGATACAGTTCTGTAGAAATGGTTCGGGTTATTCCTTTGTCAGTCTGATTCGAAGTCAAAGGGAACCCTTCCACTTACTTTAGGTGCTTTGGATCAGTCCCAAGAGGCTTTAATGCATTGATATTTTGTGGTCAGCCCCACAAATGGCAAGTGCAATATTCCTGCACACAAATACTAATGTGGTTTGTTTTTGTGATGTTGGCTCAATTTTTTTTCTAGGATATTATCATATTTGGCAATACTGGGTTTAATTCCACTAAAAATGATTAAATTGAATAGTCATCATTTTTTAAAAGTAGAATCTATGAAGTTCATCAGAGGTGCTGTTAAAGCTAGTCAGAAATTATGTTGTGAAATTAATAGGCCTATATTCTGTAAAAAGTTATTTTATAAATTTGGAATTGAAGCAGATTTTGAGTTTCATATACTGTAAAATTCAACTGTATTGTAAGCCTTGGTTTAAACAAATACACAGTGAAATAACAGGTATGCTGTATTAGAATAATAGTGGCTGTATTTTACACTAAAGGGGATTACCCTTTACCAAACTAGTGAACCCGGGGCTCTCCAGCCAGGGTTCTAGCAGGGAATTCCCTCCGGCTGGAGCCCTGGCTGGGGAGCCCTTCTCCCTGGGACCGCAGCTCCTCTCACAGGGAAGCTGCGGGTCTGGGGAAAAGGGAGCAGGGGCTCCCCTGGTGCCAAGGGAGCCACCATGGCTCCCTTCTGCCAGGGAGCCATGCGCTGATCCCTTGTCCCCCTGCCCTCGGTCGACTTATGGAAGAAGTCGATTTAGGGCGTCCACACTATCTTAAGTCGACTTAAGAAGTCAATGTAAACCTTAATTCGACCTAAAACGAAGTGTCATTAAGTCGAATTAAGTTTCCTGAAGTCGACTTAAGGAAAGCCCCGTGTGGACGTGGAGTAACTTAGGTCGACTTAAGCCTCCTTAAGTCGACCTAACTTGTAAGTGTATATGTACCCCTAGAGAGTTAGGTTAATGTAAGCTGCCTAACTGTGTAATGTAGATCAAGGCTTATTAGACAAACTTGTGTTGATGAAAGAAAAACTTACTTACTTATTCAGATTGGTCTACACAGCAGCACCTGGCTACTGGTCTCTCCTCTCTCCCCTACGCACTGTTCCTCTTAAGTTGGTAGAAGGATTCCTGGTGAGGACATGCGCCACTGACAGAGGAAGGGCAGTCTAGACCTGAATCACCACAGTAATTTCTGCAGTGGATGTAAGTCCACCTAACATCGGTCAACTCAAATTTTTAGTGTAGGCCTGCCCTCAGAGTGTCCCAGCTAAATACAAGATGGAACAGATTGTTTAGCCAAGTAATTAACACATTTGAAGGGACTGTTCATGGTGAAGTGACTCATTAATACCCCTTCAATCATAAGGAACAAAAGAGGGAGGAAGTTTGTTGTAGTAAGTCATAAATCCAGTGTCTTTATGCTAGACACTAAATCATGGACTGAAAAGTTATGAATTTTAGCTCCCAGGTTCATCCTTTGAAAGCATGGTTCCTTTGAGGATGAAGCCTGATAGTGATTGCTTTGTGAAAAGTGTTTGCCTACGGGTGATGTGGTGGTTTTGGCTTTTGTCATTTTCCTGTAGGAGCTTATTTGAGAGCATAGTGATTGTCTGGTTTCACTCCGGGTTGCTGTTGGGGTTTTTAGTGCACTGGATGGGGTACACCACATGTTGCAATAGGCATGTGTAGGACCCATGGATTTTGAAAAGTGTGTTGTGGGGAGTGTTGATCATTGGGGTGGTGGAACGATGTCTGCAGGTTTTGTATCTGATGTTTTGGCAGGGTCTTGTGCTTCTTTGAGTTGATATATGCTGGTGTGGGGGGAGCTGGCTTCTAATGATGAATTTGGAGAGGTTGTGGGTGGGTTTGAAGGCCAGAAAAGGGGATTCAGGAAAGATTTATTTCAAGATGGGGTCCCCACCGAGTATGGGGCATAATTGTTTGATAATTCCCTGTATGTGTTCAAGTGTGGGATGGTAGGTGACAACAAGGGGTGTGTGGTCAGAGGTGGCGTTATTTTTCTATTGAAGCAGGATCTCTTGGGGTATTCAGATGGCCTGTTCCATGATGTGATCTACTTCTGTGGTAGATTATCCTTGTTTTGTGAAGGTGGTAGTTTGTATCTCTCTCATCAGCAGAAGTTGGTCCAGTAATAGATATTACCAGCTCCTGTGTGTCTTTCTAATATCCTGGGACTGACACAGCTATCATAACACTGAATAAAATTGAATTCCTAATAGTAATTTGCACCATTTTAACTTGTAGTTAATACCATGCATTGACTTATGCATAGTGTTAGTACTTAGTAGTAAAGCTTAATATAGGTTTGCAATAGAAAATTTGCAATGGTGGATTTTCTCATAAAAAACAGGTACGAGTGGCTAGATTAAATGGATAACTGATTGGAGAGAAAATATTGTTTTGCAGATAAGAATTTGGACTAGAACTCGAAAGATCTGGCTTAAATTTCTGACTCTGCTGTAGACTTCTTGTGTGACCTTGGACCAGATGCTTCATCTCTCTGTACTTCAGTTTCCTAGCTATGGGGGTGGAGATAATACTTTTTCCCAGCTTTTGTTTCTGTCTTGTCTGTATGTACAGTAAGGAGTTTGGGGCAGGTGTTGTCTTATTATGGTTGTATACTGCCAACCATAATGGGATTCCAATCTCAGCTGATGCCTTCAGGTATTAATATAACACAAATAATTGATAATAAATAAACACACACACATATATATATATATATATATATATATATATATATATATTATTTAGTAAGAAAAGAAGGGTGTCATGCAAACAGAAAATCAGTAGGGAAAGACTAATTTTGAAACTTTGTAAACTACTGCAACCAGTAAAAAGCAAAATTTTAAAAATATTTTTTTTAAAAGGCTTTGCGTTCCTTTACATTAGTTGCTTTAGTGAATGAATTTATTTTGCTCTATACTGGGGTATGAGGGGCCATGAAGCAATTTTTTTTTTTCACTCACAGGCCCAATGAGCTCGAAGGGGCTGTAAGGGAGGGGCTTCTTCTGGGCTCAGGGGTGGAGGAGCTGCTGCTCCTTCTGGCCTGTCCGCATGAGTCTGAAAGGGAGAGGTTGCTCTTTTCCCCCAGCAGACCGGATAGCAGTCTTCTGTGGGCTGGACTCGAGTCCCCAGGTCAGGGGTTGGACAACTCAGCTCTATACCATTAATGTACAGAAATGCAAAACAGAGTGAAAATTTTTTCAAAAGTGTTTGACAAAGTAATGTCAGTTTAAGGAATACATTTTCTTTCTATAATTGCACATGGAAGAGGCCATTGCTTTACCAGTGGCAATTCAGAGTAACAGTGTTTCGGAGAACGTTGTTGTCTTTTATCTACTACTGTAGAAAATCATAGCTGTAAAATTTTTAAAGTGAAGTTAATTATGTAACATTGTTTATAAATTAAAACCACATAGTTAATATATTATTCACAGATTCTTAATGCAGCGTTTATGTTGAATGATGCTGTAAGAAAACATAATTCCAACTAATTTGAGGGCTGGAGTGATTGATTTATGAAGTAAAATTAGAAGAGCTAAATATATATAGTTTGCCTGTTAGGCCAGCTAAGTGGATGGAGGTGGCCTGAGAATTTCCTATATATAAGGAAATAAACACCAAGGAATGAGAGGGATTACTTAGAGTGGGAGAAGGTGATAAAACTAGAAGTAAAAGAGAAGATTTAAGAGAGATAAATATAGGTTGAATATCAAGAGAAACTACCTCAGAGTCAGAGCTATTAGTGTAGAAAAATCGACTCTGAAGGAAAGTAATAGAAGCCCTATTGCTTGCAATATCTAAAATTAGAATGCATAGAACACTGGCAAATATAAAGCTAGATTCTAATTCCTTTGCTACCTTACTCTGAGTAGTCATAGGCCTTTTATGTTAGGTTTACTCATATTAGATGACGTCTATCAGATTTGGCTTGTAATGAAGGAAACAATTCTACTGGCAAGGGATTGACTTTCTGACTTGCATTTCTTTTTTTTTATTTTCTAGGGACCAGACTCTGATACCCTTACTCTCTCGTGTCTGTGCATGTGGCATCTACAGAGAAACATTCTGTAGATGCATTAGTAGGCCTATCAGCTCTTTCAAGGCTTCCTCTGTGATATTGTGACTATCATCCAATTCATCACTGAATCCATATTTCGGGCCCTGAATTATGGTGTGTTCATTGGTTTGGATGGTTTCATCACAGTTGCAAAAAGCGCAGTCTTGCATTTTCCACTTGAGCATCAAGGATCTGTGTCTTCCCTGGTTCTTTCACTTGTAGTTCAGCGTGGTCTGAAGTCTGCACTGCAGGTTGAAAGCAGGAAGATGGCTTGTTGGGTCACTAATAATGTTCCTGTTTGGAATGGCAGATGAGGTCCAGACATTTTGCCACTCCTGGCCGGATCCAGAGACATGAGGTTGTTATGTGCAGAGGTGACTCTAGGGAGGGGCTTGTGGAGGCTATAGCTATCCCAAAATTTGTCTTAGTTCTCCCCCAGAGCAGCCACCACCTTCTAGCTGCCCCCAGCTCTTTAGGCACAATAGAGAGACCAGTGACTTATGGTTAGGCACCCAGCACCTCTGAAGGCTAGCACCAGCACTGGAGTAAACCCTGGTGGGGAGCCAGGGGCCCAAGACCAGCCACTGACCTGTGTCCTCATTCATTTGGGTGTGCTGCTCAGGGCAAGTGGAGAATCCTAGACTTCTTACAGCTGCCTGGACTGGTTTGCTCCAGTCCAGGCTCCTGAGCTTCTCCCCAGTCAGGGGGGGAGGGCCTTGGTGGGGGAGGTGGGGCCGTAAATTAGGAGGAGTAGAGGGCAGGGCCACACAGGGACACAGCCCCATAGGAAGAGGATAACCCTCTCCCCCCAGTTTCCTGTCTAGCCCACCTCAGTTCCCCCACCAGTTAGAGGCTGGTGTTGTTCCTGGTCATGTGTTGTCCATAGTCCAAAGGTGTAGCTGTGTTAGTCTACTGCAGAAAAAACAACAGAGACCTGTGGGACTTTTAAAGACTAACAAATTTATTTATCGCATGACGAAGTGGGATTTTCTCCCACAAAAGCTCATGCAATAAATAAATCTATTAGTCTTCAAAAGTGCCACAGGACTCTGTTGTTTTTATGTTGTCCATAGTGATTTTTGTAATTTCAGGCATTTTGGGGGTATGTTATCCATAACCTGCTGGATGTGAAGTTTTTGGTAGTCTTTGGCCCATTTAAGTTCTTGTGTGTGGCTGTATCTCAATGAATAGCTAGAGACTGGATGTTTGCTAATACAAAAACACATGGTAAAGTTGTTAATTTTAAACTTCCCTTGATGATTTGCATGGTCTAATTCAACAGCCTATCCACACATTAGCAGATTCTTCTCCATACCAATGCACACTGCTCTACAACTGAGCACTCCAGGGTCATAGCCAATGTTAGTAGCACCAAGGCAGTTGATTCCCAGGTTGTTCCTGCTAACTTTTAAATAGTGTTGATATGAATCTTTGCTTTAAAGATGACTTTCTTGAGCTGATAATGAAAGGTCAATGTGCAGTGAAGAATGACGCTGAGATATATTGTAACGCACAGTTTCACCACAAGACTCTACAGTGTTTTCGTGTGATTCAATAATCAAGGTGGAAAGTAGAGATTACCTAATGCTTGGATTTGGTCTCAGCCATATCTTTTGGAAGTACTCCTCCATGATCTTAAGGTGAGATGTAAGGGTCACTTTAAATTCTTTACAATTATGGGTCTGAGTTGCAAGTGTCCAATAATGAGCTTATCTTTATTCATACTACTAGCATTTAACTTCCGCAAAATTTCCATTCACTTCAGTGAGGGGTTTTGTGTAGTTAGGTGATACTCAGCCTGAGTAATGGTGCCAGAATTTGGCTCTACTGTTCTATCCAATCTTAGTCCTAAAACTGGAGCTTTTTGATGAAATGCCAAATTATGTGACAAGTTCCAGAGCGGTAGCCATGTTAGTCTGTATACAGCAAAAACAACAAGAGTCTTGTGGCACCTTAAAGACTAACAAATTTCTTTGGACATAAGCTTTCGTGGGCTCCAACCCACTTCGTCGATGCAAATGATCTCAGTTGCAAATTATCTGAGTTGTTTTTTTGTTTAATTTCAATGTATTTTTCCCTTAAATTTTGAATGAGTAAAAAGTGATGAGATTAGATTCATATACATGCCAGATCTGGGAGAAGAAAAGCCCCAGCAATATACTCTACTTCCTTTTCCAATATCTGTATGCGTTGATGTATACAGTGGCGATTCACATCTGATCATTGTTAACTGAGCCCTAGAAACATCTCCATTCAAGGCTAGTCTTCTTCAAAGAAAGGAATAGTATCTTAAATGAGTTCATGAGGTTCTCTAGTAAGAGACGCTGACAGTAAAAAGAGAACCATGTTTTGCAAACATGTCTGCTTAGTTCTATAAAGGTAATGGCTAAAGCCCTTTGACATCAGTGGCTCTTGAATTCAGCCCTAAAATGGGAAGCATCACATATTTACTTCTTCACAAGACAGTCAGGTTCAGTGACATTGTAGTTCCCTTTCTGGCTGAAACAGACTTACTGTACTCAGAGTAGTTACCACTGGTTCACAATCAAGTTGAAAGAACATATCAAGTGAGGTCCTCAGGGATCTGACCTGGGTTTGGTTCTATTCAATATCTTCATCAGTAATTTGGATACGGTCATAGAACAGTGGTTCCAACCTTTTTGGCTCAAGGGCCATAGGTAACGTTTTTACAACCCTGAAGGGCCACCATCTCCACCAACAGGGCCCCACAAAATGCAGCCAGATGGAAGGCATTCAGCAAAAAATCTGTCTCCTCACTGATCTTCCCTCTCCCTGACTGCAGGGAAACCGCACATCCTGTAGCCCTGTGCCACTCCACCTGGATCCCTGAGCAATGGAACAGAAGATCAATGCTCCCCTTCCTCTGGCTTTGGCAGGAACCCCAGCACCTATGGACCCAGATGGAGCGCTTTGCTGTGCTCCATGCTACAGCCAGGGGGAGGACAGCACTGATCTCACATCTCCTTGGCTGTAGCAAGGAGCCTGCACCAGTCTTTTAGCCCCACAGAAATGTGCTCCACCTGAGTCCTTTGGCAGTGGCTCTCTTCTGCAGCCAGTGGGAGGGGAGTTGCAGGCCACTTTGAAAGACCCCACAAGCGACTTTTGGCTCCCGGGTCACAGGTTGAGAACCACTTTACAATTATAAAATTTGTGGATGATACCAAGATGGGAGGAGTTGCAAGTTCTTTGGAGGAGAGGGTTAGAATTCAAAATGAACTTGTCAAATTGGAGAAATTGTCAGAATAGAATGAAATTCATAAGGCCCAAATGCAAAGACTCTACTTAGGGAAGAACAATCAATTACACACATATAAAATGGAAAATGACTGCCTAGGGAGGAGTACTGCACATAGGGATCTGTGAGTTATAATGGGTCACACATTGATATGTGTTAATGAAATACAATTGCCCTCACCCCCCACCCTCACCCCTGAAAAAAAGCAAACATCATTCTGGGATGTATTAGCAGGAGTGTTGTAAGCAAGATATGAGAGGTAATTCTTCCACATCTATTCACAATGATTAGGCCTCACTTGGAGTAGTGTGTCCAGTTCTGGGTGCCATGCATTGGGAAAGATGGACAAATTGGACAAAATCCATAAGAAAGGAACAAAAATTATTACAAGTCTAGAAAACATGACCAATGAGGAAAGATCGAAAAGAAATGGGTTTATTTATTCTGAAGAAGGGAAGACTTGGGGTGTGGGGTGGGACATAAGTCTTTAAGTGTATAAAAGGTGGTTCTCCTTAATCACTGGTGACAGGACAAGAAGTGATGGTCTTAAATTTCAGCAAGGGAGATTTTTGGTTACATATTAGGAAGAAACTTCCTAACCGTAATGGTAGTTAAGCTCTGGAACAAATTACCTAGGGAGGATGTGGAATTTCTGTCAGTGGAAGGTTTTTAAGAACACTTTAGACAAACACCTATTATAGATGGTCTAGATTCATGTTTCTCAATGATTGGTCCATGGGCCTGCAAGGATTCCTGAGATCTGCCTGACACAGTTTAGGAAGGGAAAAAGCCAGTCCCTGGCATTAAAAAAAAAAAAAAAGTTGCGAATCGCTGGTCTAAACAATACTTAGTCTTTCCTAAGTACAGGGGAAAGGGCTAGATGATCTATGAAGATCCCTTCCAGTCTTACATTTCTATCATTCTGTGAAACTTCTAATGCATGTTTAGGAATATTCTTCATTTCCTCCTGTGCCGGCAGTCATCACTTACATGTATTGAAACAGAAGCATGGCAAATTGGGAAACTCACAGGGAAAAGTTCTGTCTTGACATCTAAGGCCTATCACGAGTGTACTATGCACATTACTGTATCTTTCAACAAGTAGCTCTGTGAATATCTTACAGTACTTCCATGGATTTATTTATCACAAAATTCTTCATGAGCAATTTAATAAAGAAATTAAAGTAGAATAAGTAGATCAGGTTATTTTCTTTTTCATTTTGTTTAACAATCTTACTTTTCCCCAAATCCATATGATATTAATTATGCATCATTCTCTAGCTGAGTAATTATCACCTGATTATTTTAGAGTGTAGCCTCACACCCTTTAATCCATTAATTATCTTCTGCCCAGGCAATCTAACCCTTTCCCCACCTAACTTCTCATATACATTTCACATTTTAGTTCAAACTTTTTCTTCTTGCAATAATTTCCTTTATGCTCGTATCTCATGAGTAGTGAAATGCCATTATAGACATAAAGAGAAAAAAGAGACTAACTGTATAGTACATCCATAATGTTTATGGCATACATCTGAAAAGGAAGTTTGTAATCATTCAGCAGTATCATATGTACCTGCACACCTCATTGGGGGAGTAGCCATCATTTTAAAAATTGTATACACATTGACAGATGAGTTCATTCATTGCTTTGGCAAAAATATATCTATAATCTCCCCCAAAGGAAGACATGCCATTATGCACAATGTAACTAATATAAAGGAAAAGTTATATGGAATGATTTAGCAAAACGTTAACAAAAGTCCAGAAAAAAAATAATCTTTGACAATCATCACAAAAAGCATTTGTACTAAGAAATTAGCATTTTATGCCTGTTCGTATCTCATTTTGTTGTTTTGTTAATGAACAAATGAAAGAATAAGATATTAAAACTGGCCTGATAATGCTGGGGTGGAATTTGTACTCCCACAGGAGAGACCCAGATTGAGTTTTTCACTTCACAGACTAGCTCAGATTGACAATGTTTGTGGAGGTCACACACTCAGTCTCCGGGTTAAGGGATTATTGTATTTCTATATTACAACCCCTATGACCAATTTTATAGCAGAATCTGGGTTTTGAAGAGAGTCCCGCTCTATCTCTCTGTGAGACATATGGTTTGAGGAGAATGTAAACTGACAAGACTACTTCACTGAGGATCTCAGACTGTGTGGGAAAGGCTATACAATAATATAATTCCTGGGATAAGGAAGAGTCACACATATTAGTGAAACAAAGAACATGCAAATACAAGATGCAAGACTTTCTCCAAATATTGGCAATTGCAATAGAGTTTTCTAGGATGGCTCTGGAAAATGGGCCATCTTCCCTTCCCTCACAACCAACTCCTATTGTAAGTATAAAGTTTCATGCCTGTCTGCACTGTACCTGTTACATGGATAACATGTTCTGTATTGCTGACCTGGCATCTTTAATGAGCAGTACATTCACATATTTTCGCCTTCCTCTGTAGCACAGGGTGTAGTTCAGCTACCGGTGAATTCTCCGTATCTTAAAGTCCTTAAATCATGATTTGATATGATATTATGATAAATCATAAAAAAAAAAACTAAAAAAGAGCCACCATGGCTCAACAACCTGATTATTTTGAAGCACTGAGAGGTAAAAAGACTTCCTTTAAAAAGTGGAAGTCAAATCCTAGTGAGGCAAATAGAAAGGTGCACAAACAGTGCCAGCTTAAGTGCAAGAGTGTAATAAGAAAAGCCAAACAGGAGTTTGAAGAACGGCTAGCCAAAAACTCCAAAGGTAATAACAAAATGTTTTTTAAGTATATCAGAAGCAGGAAGCCTGCCAAACAACCAGTGGGGCCCCTTGATGATGATAATACAAAAGGAGCGCTTAAAGATGATAGAGTCATTGCTGAGAAACTAAATGGATTCTTTGCTTCGGTTTTTACGGCTGAAGATGTTAGTGAGATTCCCAAACCTGAGCCGGCTTTTGTAGGTGGCAGATCTGAGGAACTGTCACAAATTGAAGTGTCACTAGAGGAAGTTTTGGAATTAATTGATAAACTCAACATTAACAAGTCACCGGGACCAGATGGCATTCACCCAAGAGTTCTGAAAGAACTCAAATGTGAAGTCGCGGAACTATTAACTAAGATTTGTAACCTGTCCCTTAAAATGGCTTCGGTACCCAAAGACTGGAAGTTAGCTAATGTAACGCCAATATTTAAAAAGGGCCCTAGAGGGGATCCCGGCAATTACAGACCGGTAAGTCTAACGTCGGTACCAGGCAAATTAGTTGAAACAATAGTTAAGAATAAAATTGTCAGTCACATAGAAAAACATAAACTGTTGAGCAATAGCCAACATGGTTTCTGTAAGGGGAAATCATGTCTTACTAATCTATTAGAGTTCTTTGAAGGGGTCAACAAACATGTGGACAGGGGGGATCCAGTGGACATAGTGTACTTAGATTTCCAGAAAGCCTTTGACAAGGTCCCTCACCAAAGGCTGTTACGTAAGTTAAGTTGTCATGGGATAAAAGGGAAGGTCCTTTCATGGATTGAGAACTGGTTAAAAGACAGGGAACAAAGGGTAGGAATAAATGGTAAATTCTCAGATTGGAAAAGGGTAGCTAGTGGTGTTCCCCAAGGGTCAGTCCTAGGACCAGTCCTATTCAATTTATTCATAAATGATCTGGAGAAAGGGGTAAACAGTGAGGTGGCTAAGTTTGCAGATGATACTAAACTACTCAAGATAGTCAAGACCAAAGCAGATTGTGAAGAACTTCAAAAAGATCTCACAAAACTAAGTGATTGGGCAACCAAATGGCAAATGAAATTTAATGTGGATAAGTGTCAAGTAATGCACATTGGAAAAAATAACCCCAACTATACCTATAATATGATGGGGGCTAATTTGGCTACAACAAGTCAAGAAAAAGATCTTGGAGTCATTGTGGATAGTTCTCTGAAGATGTCCATACAGTGTGCGGAGGCGGTCAAAAAAGCAAACAGGATGTTAGGAATCATTAAAAAGGGGATAGAAAATAAGACTGCAAATGTATTATTGCCCTTATATAAATCCATGGTACGCCCACATCTCGAATACTGTGTACAGATGTGGTCTCCTCATCTCAAAAAAGATATTCTAGCACTAGAAAAGGTTCAGAAAAGGGCAACTAAAATGATTAGGGGTTTGGAGAGTGTCTCATATGAGGAACGATTAAAAAGGCTAGGCCTCTTCAGCTTGGAAAAGAGGAGACTGAGGGGGGACATGATAGAAGTATATAAAATTATAACTGATGTGGAAAAAGTGGACAAGGAAAAGTTGTTTACTTACTCCCATAATACAAGAACCAGGGGTCACCAAACGAAACTGATAGGTAACAGGTTCAAAACAAATAAAAGGAAGTTCTTCTTCACACAACGCACAGTCAACTTGTGGAACTCCTTACCTGAGGAGGTTGTGAAGGCTGGGACTATAACAATATTTAAAAGGGAACTGGATAAGTTCATGGTGGCTAAGTCCATAAATGGCTATTAGCCAGAAAGGGGTTAAGAATGGTGTCCCTAGCCTATGTTTATCAGAGGATGGAGATGGATGGCAGGAGAGTGATCACTTGATCATTGCCTGTTAGGTTCACTCCCTCTGAGGCACCTGGCACTGGCCACTGTCGGTAGACAGATACTGGGCTGGATGGACCTCTGGTCTGACCCAGTACGGCCTTTCTTATGTTCTTATTTAAGGAGGTAAATAACTCAGTCATAGGTTGGTGGCCTATTGCAGGAGTGGGTGGGTGAGGTCTTGAGGCCTGCATTTTGAAGGAGGTCAGACTACATGATCATACTGGTCCCTTCTGACCTTAAAGTCTATGAGTCTATACAACTTTTAAATAAAATTGTATTGGGTTACTAATTCACCCTCTCAAAATCTCTTAAAAGCAAGAATGAATTAAAACAAATAAATCCATCTTCCACTCAATTTACAGTTCTAGAATTCTGGCAAGTCACTGACCTTTGGATGATTGTTTCATAGTATCATTATACACAGCTGTCCCAAATTGTCAGTCTAGACTTTAATCCACAGCATTGGACACATATAGCAGAAGAGGCCGAAGGTTATTTGCAGTAGCTCTTGAGGTCAGAGACAAAAAACTTAAAGGGTGAAATCCTGGCTTTATTGATGTTAATAGCAATTTTGCCACTGATTTCAATGGGGACAGGATTTCAGCCGAAAGTGGGTGCGATGGTTACAGTCGGCCTGGCCATTATGTGGGTGCTCAGTGAGCAGGAGAAGCATTCTCCCTCCTCGCATGATCTGTGTAAGGGCCAGACAGAATTCTAGTTCCTGAATGCTGGGGGGGACAGGAGCAGCTTGCTTCTGCTGGGATGCATGGGCGGGGGAGGGCTGGGGAGGGAGGAAACATGGCCCTGGCTCCGTCCACCTCCATATAAGCTACCAAGGCTGACTGATCTCGTTAGGGCAATGGTGATGATGTAGTGCTCTAAGTGTTGTGTCTCCCTGAGACAGAGTGCCTCCTGATACTCCCCACTTGAGCAGCGTGCCCCTGCAACTCTGGGCTGTACTCTGGATGGTCTTTGCTCCAATGCCACATTAATGAGTGCATTATAACACGTAAATATACAGATATCTCTGGGTAGGATGACCAACTCCTCCCCATACACTCCAAAAAACCAAACAAACAAAACAAAAACCAATCAACCAAACAAAAAAACTCCCTGATAAATCTTTAACAAGATTTCTATGATGACTTCAGCCTGTTTATATGTGAAAAGAAAATATTGTCTGACTTCCTTCAGACTATATTCCACCTTCTTGTTGACAAATTACTTATGACACATTTATTAGCATAAAAATATTACTACCCTCACTACAGTCTGCTTCAATTTACTGCACAAGGGTTTTTCAGATGAGGACTTTAAAAACCAAGGTCTTATCTGATCATTCACAATCCCATGGCATTTTTTGCAAGAAAAGATGTTTGTTTATCTGGGTATAGCGTCCTCTCCTCATGCCCTGCTTTTTATTGTGCTCGGTGGTGGCAACTCTCCATTGAAGAAGTGGATGCATTACATTGATGCTTTATAGATGTAGGGCACCATTTTTGGCAGCACACACTGTTAATCTACCGTTCCTGCCATTAAAGTTGATAGTAAAACAGAGGGGAAAAGAGGGGGGAACTCGTATGATGAGAGACCAGATAACATAAATAGGGGGACAGAAAGCTGTGAAAGATCTTGAAGCTGAGGCTAAGAAGCTTGAAACTGAACATTATCCATTGTCCTTTATGTGAAGTTCCAAAAGGGTAGCCGTGTTAGTCTAGTTCAGCAAAACAAACAAGGGCATCTGATGAAGTGGGATTTTCTCCCACAAAAGCTCATGCGATAAATAAATTTTAGTCTTTAAAAATGCCGCCACACTTCTTGTTTCCTTTCTGTGAAGTTACCTTTATTATTTCAAGAATGTGAATTTAGGCACACATTACTTTCTTCTCTGTTTGATGCTGACTGAGATGAAGCAATAGTCTCTCTAATCTTGGTCAGTGCATTCTAAAGTTTGTAGTTATTTGAATGAAATGTTTTTCATTTAAAAATATTCTAAATATTTATTCTAAACTGTATCTGTACCGGAGGCCAAACTCGTGTCCCCACTCCTTCAGCAAGGTATACCTAATACATGAAATAGATGATCATATATAACATTACATTATTTAACCTTATCTGCTATCTGAGATTGATTTGAACGATACTGAGCCACAGTAATACAGTTGATTGCCTAAGTTTTTCTAAGACAAAATTACTGGACTCCTAACTTTTCCTTTTTGTTCTCATTCTGTCCAGAAAGAAAACCACTCTTCTTTCATATAGATAAGGAAGAACTGTGGTTCAGTTTTTGCACAAAGGGTAAACACCTCCGATGGAGAAAGTAGGTGTATCAGGATTTTTCCTACATTATTGTTGATATTTAAATACATTCTGTAGAAAAATATATATATACTAATAGGAATTTCAAACACTTAAAATATCTTACATTAAGATAGTATTAAGAGTCTAAACTCAATTCATACATAAGCAAAGAAATATTAGGAAACAAGAACTACTTATTGGAGAGACAAAGTGGATTGGGTTAGGTAATGTATTTTATTGAACCAACTTCTGTAGGTTAGCTCTGTGTAAGCTCAAAAAATTGTCTCTTGCACCAACAGTTGGTCCAGTAAAAACTATTAGCTCACCTACTGCGTCTTTCTTAATATCCTGGGACTGACAAGGTTGCAACAACACTGTAAGAACTTATGGAAATTGGGGTTTCAGGAGGACACACCCCATCCACCAAAAATCTTACCTAAAATGGAAATAAAAAGTTAAGGCAAAATGTTTGTGCATTCCTTTCCACTCCCCCACCCCATAAGGGCTTCATTTCCATTTCCAACAGATACCCAAAGGCGGTAAGTAGCTCAGCTTCACCAAACTTGCATTCCAAAGCAAAACCTTAACAATTTCTATTATATCAACAGCTCAGTGACTGTTATACGTCACGCATTTAGGAAGTCATTCTTCCTTTTATGCTGCTGAGATACTCAGTGAGATAGTGTCTCTCTTTCTGTCTTTTTGATGCTATCTGCACTGCAGCAGATTTGCCATCTAAGTCATCATCAGGATGAGTGTGGCACACAAATATTTAGTTTAGTTATCAAATGCTCTGTTGACAAATACTACCTATTCATAACTGCTATGTGCACAATCTGCACATGAGAAACCCCACAGTAGTCAAAGGGTGGATCCCAGAGAGTTAAAGAGACACACACACACAAAGATGATGACAAACCTGTGAAAAATTGCCAAATGGAGGGATATTAGAATTGTAATAATTCTTTCTGTATCAATTCATTTTGTCATCACACCACCATGAAACATTCAGATAACGCTCAAGGTTTAGAGTCTACATTTTGGTTTTTGTCATTTCATTACGGTTTTTAGAAAATATAATTTTAAAGCTCTTAGAACACGGAAAACTTCTGACTCAGCCTTAACCATGATGCTGCAACCAGTGTCTCCATAAGAAGATTATTATGGAAGCTATATCTTTAAGATGAAGTGCTGCATTTTATAAGTTTTGCAAACTAGGGGCCTGCTTCTGGTATGGATGGGTTGATGCAGAACTTTCATCTGCCTGGAGTCTGGTTGTTATCAAAGGGTCACCACGTGAACATGCTAGCACATCTCTTTGTAGGATCAGGGCATTGGTCCTAAAAATCTAGCATGACAAACTACACCGTGTTTCCATGTGCACAATGTTCCAAAAGGGTAGCTGTGTCAGTCTAGTTCAGCAAAACAAACAAAAGTGCCCACAAAGACTCCTTGTTTGTTCATGTGCAAAATGGGAAAACTTGACCTCTGATTCTGTGGATTAAAAATCAGACATTCAGACATTCTCAGTCCTGCTTGTAGATTAGGAGGTGCATTTTAATTTATTATCTTGGGAAAAGTGCTGCTATCTTCCCTGTGAACTAACTAATTGTAATGGAGACAATGTCTATTCCATTAATTTGGGGGAAACATTGAAATCTCAATGTTCCTTTTAGGTAAATTTCAACATATGTTTTAAAATTGTGCATGAACATGGATATGTGTGTTTGTGTATATGTGTAAATATTGTTTTGCTTAAAGTAACTTTTATTCCTTTACTAAAAGAGAAGATGTTATCCACTATTATAAGTGTATATAGGTTGCACGCCTCTTTTACTCCCACTTTGTTACTCCCGCTTTATAACACCAAGTCCTGTGTGACCCAGGCCTCCTGGGATAATTACCTGAAAATGCAAATAACAGGGCAGGCTGCAAAAATGAGAGCAACTTCTCCCTATGTTGATGGGTGATATTGAAGTCAGACTTCCCAATCAGTCACAAACAATTCTTCAGATTCCCCACACTGGTTATCAAGAAGCCATAACAAAATATAAACAGCCCCCTTTACTTCATTTCAGCCACTAGATCTCAAGTAGCCACTGAGTCTAGTAAAGAGATGAGTTATTTAAAACTCCCAAGGTCTTTACCAAAAAAGAGTTCTTCTTACTCCAAAGGGCCAGCCACATTACACAGAACAATACAGGTTTGGATCTTACCCAAATCACTATGCTGCCAGCCAATCCTTTAATAATTAAAAGTAAAGGTTTATTATACAAGGGAAAAAACAAACAATGAGAAATGTTAAAGGATCGAAACAAATCACATACATACAGTCCATGTAAAACAAGTCCTTGGTAGAATTTGGAATTTGCAGGCTTGTATAGTTCCACTCAGTACCTGGGTGGGTCTCAGTCCTTTGTTCACAGTTTTAGTTGTAGATGAAAAGATCCAGAGATAGGTGTTGGCTGAAAGCTCAAAGAAAATACTAAAGACAAAATGGAGGTGATGCTGCTGGCCCTTTTATGTCCTCTATCCTCATATAGTTGGTGAGGAATTTTATGGAAACAAATTGGAGATCAGGGTCACATGGGCAAATCCTGGTGACACATTCAGGTCTCTCCCTAGGCCAGCAGTTCTCAACCACTGTGTCAGGACACTTCAGTGTGTTGCGGCACAGTGGCTTAGTGTGTTGCCTGGAGAGGACCCGCTGTCAAACCTCTCCCCACTCACCCCACTGCCAAAACCCTTCCAGTGGCGGCAGGGCCATATTATCAAAGAGGCTTTAGGGATTTAAGTCAACAGGGGGCCCAGGGCTTCAGCCCTTAAAACCCCTATGTTAATCCAGAGGACCCCCCACCCCCACCCCCCAGGACCAGCAGGACAGGAGTGCAGACAGTGCTCCTGCTCTGCCGGTGCTGTGGGGAGGAGGGAGACAGGGAGGGGCCGGGCAGGAGTGCCCTCAGGCCCCAGGCCCCCTCCCCCCCACCAGCAACAGGGGGGGCGGGGGCCTGGCCCCTGCAATGGGGGGCCCAGGCTGGGGGCCCTGTGGTGGAGGGCAGCCTGGGGGCCCTGGGCCAGCTTTTGCGGCCCTGGGTGGCGGGGGTTTTCTTCCAGCTGTGGATTGCCTCCACAAGGACTCATGGAAGTTGGCATTAGGGAAGGCTCTGGGAAGGGAAGTGCTACTGAATCCCCCTGCCACTGTGGAAAGTCTCAGTGAAGGGGGCTTCTGCAGTGCCAGCCTGAGCTGCCTTTTTTTTTTAAACTTGACAGCAGAAGGGGTGGTGTGTCGTGCACAGTTGTGTTTGCTCCCGACTGTGTTGCGATGAGCCAAGGGTTAAGAACCCCTGCCTTAGGCCCATGGTACCTGTGGCTCCCTTAATGCATCTTTAAGGAAACAATCACTGTAAACCCTAACCCTGACCCTAACCCTGTCTGGGGTGTTTCCCAGAGTCACATAAGTTGAAACACAGATATAACAAACATATTCATAACTTCTAATACAGATATGACAACCACACCTAAACAATATAATCATTCTTAGCAAATTATGACCTTTCTATCAGTATGCAACATGGCATATCTCATATTGATTATTGCAATTTTGAAATATTGATATGAAATAATATCATAAATGGTCCCCTAAATCCAGACTGTATCACAGCCTGGTCTACACTTCAAATTTCATCAGTATAATTATTTTGGTTAGGAGGGTTATTTTTAACCACCGTAGTTATATGAGGTAAAAGCTGTAGGATAGTCACAATTATCCTGATATAAAGGGGATAACATATTTAATTTCCCAATCTGTAATAAGCTATAAAAGTATAAACACCTCTTTATCGATAAAACTACATTCATACTGGATGGTGAGAGGAGAACAATGTTGCCTTAACTATATGGATAGAGTTAAAAAACAAGCCCCTTTGGCCAGCCCAAACTCTCTATCACTCTAATTCTAGTATGGGGTGGGGATGACGTCAAAAAATGAAAGTCTTACTGGAAACAACAAAGGAGGTTTCTCAAGCAGAGAAGAGAAATAGAACAAGCTACTTCATTTCAATGTGCCAATCCTATTTGCACTAATCTTGTTTGTTAGTTTTCAGTACTCCTGCCAGAGGAACTTCCTTTGTTATTGCCAATGAGACATTTGAGTTAGGGAGTGTTCTTGGGTGGATGGGAAGCCTCTCTTTTGGCCTTGCCCTTGAAAGGGTGTGTGAGAGAAGTAGGGAGTGCAGATAAGGAAAATATTTCACAAGAACACAAATCCTCAGGAGAAGCTGTATCTTGGATGTGCAGCTTTCTAAGTCAGACCTCTGCATTCACATGCAGCATCCAAATTGCTCCCTAGAGAGCTCAGCCCTGGGAGGGCAGAGTTGCCTTGATTCAGGAGTTTCACCAGCGGAAGAGTAGCCCTAAATTCTGACCAGAACTACCACCTCAGCTGACCTCACTCGTGTTTAGATCTTTGCCTCTTAACTCTGGATCCCTGTTAGGTAGGGTGACCAGATCTCCTGATGTTATAGGGACAGTCCCAATATTCAGAGCTTTACCTTATATAGGTTCCAATTACCCTGTCCTGAATTGTCACATTTGCTATCTGGTCACCCTACTAAGGCAGTTGGCAGCTTGTGCTCTCTGCTCATGAAGAACTCTTTTCCTGGAATTCTGATTGTGATTTCCATCAGTGAACAGGGTAAACTGGTTTACAGACTCCATCTGTCTACAAAGAAAAAGAGAACAAGCTGGTTTTAAACAACAAAAGCTACTTATGCCTACATGGAAGAATTAACCATATGTTGAATGTATTTTTTTAAAATGGGTTCAAATTGAAGCATTTTTGCAAATGAAAACAATGGAGAGTCTCTCTATCACAGATTTTGACAGTACCTTGACATGCTAGATGGCAGCCTCCACGAAGGAAATTCTGAGCCAGTCACTGTAATGAAAACACAGGTATATGTTACATTTTTAAAGTAAATATGACCTATGCAGCCTTTGATAAACACTGGCATTTCCATTTAACAGCATTGCTTTCATCAAACACCACACACACAAACTAACATACGGTAACAGTATGCTAAATATAATCATTTTATTTCCTAGGGAGTCAATTCCTAGGGCTTGTTTGTTTTATGGTAATCCATTTTATTGGATGACCCTGCCAGAGCAGTAACAATAGACTGCCACCCAAAAGATTTGGACTGAGGATTCTGGAAGGCAGCTTTAGATTTCTTTGTAAGCATGCTCCAAGCCAGTACCTGGCGTAAAGGTATTTGCTGTTGCCACGGGTTGCTATTGGCCAATTAAAGCAACAGCAAAGACAGACTTTGGAAGGAGTTCTGTCCAGTCCCTCTCAATCAGAAATATAGAGTGAGTTCCATACAGAGCGTTGGAAGGGGAAAAGAAAGTAGAATATTAGAGTACCTTGATCTACTCTCCCACCCCTTCCTTCTCTAACAAATGAAAGCACATTTTATTATGGTACCAACAAAACATAGACATGATTATCTCTATTTTTCACAGGTCAGTTTTGAATGCTAATCTACCTTTTTGTATACAGAGAATTAATTCTTTCATCTCATTTTTTCCTTTATTGAGTTTTATTTAAAATGAGCTTTGTTTCCGGTAGGTGTTATTTTATTGGTCTAGTCCTTCGACGAGTATTATTTAAATCTCTCTTTAAATTAAGTCTCTCTTACGATGTGTGTATTTTGAAATTAGTAAGTGGACCCATTTAAATTTAACTCCTGTAACCAAACCTTAAGTGTAAGAACCTAAGATGGGAGCTTTTCAGTTGTTTGTACTAATAATCTTAAATAAGCAGCTCATGGCTTATCTAAAACGTGTCAGTTCTGCACAAAAGACACAGTCAGCAAGCCTTCAGACACTGAACTTTGAACCTGGGCTGGACCTTCTCCTAGTCAGCTTGGTAACAGGCAGGCAGACAGACAGACTTTGAACCAGGGTTCTAAGGCTGCGGGAGGGTTATGAGCAGAGTAACAGCTGCACTTTGCAACATGAACTTTGTACTTAGACACAGGAGCATTTAATCTCTATAACAGAGCTCTTTGTTTGATTACTTATTAACATCTTCTCCTTGAGTAGAGATTTCTTTGTTTATGACGCTTTTAAGCATGGCTTTTACTTGATGAACAGATATTAGTTATTAAAAAATAACAAAACTGCGTTAATGTTTAGTCATCTTTATGAGCCTTGTGGATACTTGCTGTGTAAAATTTCTTGACCAGTTCAGTTTTTGTAACCAGTTCTAATGATAATAACAACTGTATTTTAATGTAACTTGTTTGGTCTTGAAAGAGTTTTATAGACAGTGTATGCAGAAATCATGTCTGGATGGAACATAGCAGGTTTTCTGAGTTGGCAACAAGACTCTGGAAGTTTATTTATTTTATTTTTGGGAGGAAAAGTGAACCAATCTAATGGACACTGTAGGAGGTATTAAAGGTTGACAGACTGTAATTACCTAATTTAAATTATGCCCAGGAAGAGTCAGTTTTTCAGTATAGAAGGGATTTTAACTAGATATACTACAATGATCATTCAGAGTCTGCTCATATTTCTGGAAGCATCTAGTTCACATGCTCAGAAGTTTTACACAGGTATTTGCATTTTCATGCTAACTTTAGGTCAACACATTAGCATAGTCACTCCATTACTAGCAACAAAACAACTACCACTATGGGTAGGACATCATATTTAATAAACGTTCTAGAGAGGTAACCATGTTAGTGTATTTCAGCAAAATAAATAAGGAGTCCTATGGCATTTACAAAGACTAACAAATTTATTAAGCTTATGCCTTAATAAATTTGTTAGTCTTTATAAGTGCCACAGGACTCCTCATTTGTTATACTTAATACACTTATTTATGAGGAAAGTATTATGAGATCTTTAAGGACACCAATTTTACTGCTCTTTGCTATTACTTCAAATTTACAGACGTGTCAGTGCTTGGCTTCCATGCATTTAACAGTAATGTATTCTAACACAGACAGCATAAAGTATACATTTATACTGTCACTGTGGGATGTCTTCATAAGGAGCCATATTCTGTGGGCCTTACTACAATGAGGGTTTAATCAAGAACAGGAGTCTGTCTGATAAGAGCTGAGTAAAGAGCTCAGGATAAGGCCCATATAAGACATTTAGATTACTTACTTGTACCCTGATAAAAGCTGAATTGTGTATTTAGGTGTACATGTTACTTGGAACCAAAAGCAGTCTCTAACATTTTATATGCATTCTAAATATTATCAATGCATATTTGCACTGTGTGTGTGCTTATACAGTTGGAAAGAGAACTGGACATTTGAGTGTGTTTAGGGAAACCTTTTAAGTATAGTTAGAACAGATTATGCACCTGATCTGGATATTCGCTTCAGATATTACCATGCGTTATAGCATCCTGGAAAGAAGACTTCCATGAACTGGATGAGCAGCAGTTATTTGCTTTGTATTGCCCCTCAGCACTGTCCCTTCAAAATTGTTCTTCCACAAACTCTACTATGAAAATTTCATCTTTCCTTTCTGTTCTAAGGTGGCTGGCACCTCTTTCTATTTTCTTCTCTTTCCCTAACACAGGACAAAATGATCCACAGAAAGAAGATGAAGGAAAGACCCAAAAGAAAACAGCATAGTGCTGCAGAAGGAGAGTAGGAGAGAAACTTCGAATAAGAGAGATGATAAAGAGAGATGTCCCTTTTCTAAAACTGGGATGCAGACTAGGACCAAGAAGCAATGAATCAGATGAGGTGGGTCAGCTCATTAGGTTCTCCAAGGAAAAGCCCTTGGCTCTTTTATTTGAATTGATTTGTTTACTTGCCAGGCTTAAGCCACTGATTTATAGTATGAAAGACTCATAATTCCTACCTAATTCTATAATTTGATTTATGTTCACTGTGGAGTTATTTGTATTCTGCTAATATGGCTGTGGAGAACAGTTCCGTTAGCCCCCTCACAACAGCATAGCGGGCTTGGATACATGCAAAAATATATACAAAAGTTTTATTTGTTTTTGTTTTTCCTTTAGTTGACTTGGAAACTGTGGCTTTTCCTCTTCAAAATGGCCTTTGTTTCCATGCCTTCATCACCTCTATTCTGGATGATCATTTTGCCTTTAGGAGGGCCAGCCTAAAGGTCACTGCAAGCTATTCATTCTTATTTCTAGTATCATCTACCACCTGTTATACTCTTTTCAAACAGAACAGACGTAGATTTCCTGCCCCCAAAAGCTCACCCACTAAAGACAGATGAACAGAGGGTACCAGGAAGAAATGTATCTATCCCTTTACTTAATAGTATGGATCATTTGAAACATATCAACGCAGTGATCCAAAGACTGCACTGCTTTCAGTTCATTTCTGGGTTTGGTTCTTGGTTGGCTTTAACTAATAATGACTTTTATGACTGGGTCCTATAATATATAATGATGGTTTGGTTACACTCCACTCACCAGATCACTCTGTAAGTGGAAGGTCAGTAAAATGGAGTGATCTAGATCATGTAATAAAGCTGGGCACATTCAGAGCTGTCCCTGGGGAGGGGGGTGCAAGCACAGCAACCATCCCAGGTCCTGCACTGCCCCTGCTCCCCCCCCCCCCCCCGCTGCCTTTGGGTGCAAGCTGGCCCAGGAGCAGGATGGGAGTATGGGGCCCAGCCTCTAGACCAGTTGGCTGGCCTGGCCCACCCCATTCCCAGGAGCGGACCGGCCCAGGAGTGGGGCAGGAACACAGAGCCTGGCCTCTGGCCCAGGGTGGCCCTGCCCCCCCAGCAATGAGGGGAGTGGGGGCTCCCACAGGCCGATTGTTCCTGGGCCCTGCCCACCCCTAGAGCACAATCATGGATTTTAACAGAGCCAATTGAAAGGTAACGCTTCTAGGATCAAAGGCGTAGATTAACAGAAGTACAGCAGTGTCTAAACCCCCTGAGTTAGATACCTAAATCCCAGATTTTGGCTCTACGGAGATTCACAAAGTTCCCGCTAAACTCTGTGGTACCTAACCTCACTCAGCATCTAAGCAACGGCAGGAAATTTCCCAAGTGCCTCTTTCCTGCCTCTGATTATGCCCTACCCTAGAAGCATGCAGGCCTAAATCCCAGAGCAACTGGGAAGACAGGCAATCAGCCACCAGGACACATGCAGGGCCCAATCCAGCAGAGGACCTCTGAGCAAGCCTACCAGATCAGGCTCCCGCAGGCACATTCACACAAAACAGCAGGAGGAGGAGTCAACAGCAGACCTTCTAGGGGTTAGAGTGGTCATCTGGGATATTGAGATCCTCAGTTCAAGTCCCCTCTCCACCTGATGGGGAGCAGGAATTTGAACAAGGCTCTGTGACTCCTCAGCTGAGTAACCACTTGGCTATGGGATGGGATGTTCCAATGTGGGGTTCCCTCAGTTTCCTGTTGAAACTGTTCCATTGTAGCTAACAACATACAATGGCTAGACACTGAAGTCAACAAACAGAAACTGGAATAAAGATGTAAGTTCTAAGAGTAAAAATAATGAGCCACTGGAACAGATTATGAAAGGATAATTTTCCAGTTTTTGGAGGCTTTAAATCAAGACCTGGATGTCTTTCAAAAAATATACTCTAGTTCAGTGAGGATGGGTGGGAATCAGATGGTAAATTGTACTGCCTGTATTATTCAGGTGGTCAGACTAGATGATCATGATGATCCATTTCAACCCTAAAATTTATTATATTAATATGTATGAAACTTGGAGATTGTGGGCCTAATTATTAGTTTCATTTAACACGATAAGTCTGGAGTAATTCCACTGATTTCAGTGACACGGATATAAAACTGGTGGGAGAAGGAAAATTAGACCGAGCCTTTCTCATTGTGCTCCAATATCAATATTGGATAGACATTATTGATATTGATATTTATGTAATACTGGTGCCCAGATGCCCCAGTCAGGATAGTCAAACAGCTCTTCGCTGAAGAGCTTTTATGCTGCTAACTTAATAGGATGCTATTTTCAGGACAATGTTTGGTGCCAAAATTAATTTACCATTATGATAAAAACCAGAAGCAATAATGATGTGTTATTCCTAACTGCACAGCCATCTTTATTTAGTATTAGAATTCCTCAATACAGGGCTTCTTTAAAAAATGAAATAAAAAATATTCTAACCTTTGATTTAGTTTAAAGAAACTTTCTCTTTCTTTCTTTCTTTCTTTCTTTCTTTCCATTAAGAAAGCTCTAAGGAATATATTTATTATATTTCTGTAAACGGCTAGCAGACACAGAAATGCAGCACAGATACAGTGAGATTCCAGCATCACCAAGCACTCTGCCCATTAATTCCCTAAATTTCCCCAGTTTCTTCTGAGGGTATGTCTACACTTCGACCTGAAGGCATAATTCCCAGCTCGAGAGATATCCCTGAACTTGCTCTGATTGGGCTAGAATGCTAAAAATAGAGCAAAACCATGACAGTGGGATAGGCTGGTTGCCCGAGTACATAAGTAGCTTTTCAGACAAGTACATACTTGGGGGCCACTAGCCTCTCCCACTCCTCATGATGCAGTGGCTACAGTTATTTTTAGAGCATTAGCTCAAATCTAAGATTTCACAGGTATGCCTCCTTGAGCTGGAAATTACACCTGCAGCTTGAATTATAGACATACCTTTACTCTCTAAGGTACAGCCCATTACATATTGTTTATATAAAAATACATCCTGAAGAAATGACAGACAACTCTGTTCTCACACAGCAACACTAGGGATTTATACGCATAACTCCTGTTAACACTAATGAGAATTACAAACTGAAATTCATCATACATAGATATATTGCTGGGGATATGTTCCATAATATGTCCTAAGATCCTAATTTTGAAAAAAGAACATGCTTAGTTATCTTAAAACCAGTTATATTAATATGTGTAAATCTCTAATCTAACTGCATATTTGCCCATGCACATACTATCTGCAACATCAGACTGATTTATAGGTTTAATGAAATTTTTGACAAAATACTGGTTAAACACCCTTAAGCGGTTATCTCTTAACTATATTTAGAAGCTTTAAATATGAGTGTGCAAAAATGAAGACTATGTTTGTCCTTCTTTTAACATTTGTTTGTAGTGCATTGTTGTTATAAATGTCAACGTTTAATCACTCTTCTTTTTTCACATTATGCCCAGGAAGCCAATCCCAGCCAATCCCAATCCTAATGCCTCTGATGTTACAAACAACAACAAAAATTATATATAAACACAAGTTTTTTAGAACAGACAATCTTAAAACCAATGCACTAAAAGGGACAAAACAAGTAGAGAAGTAATTCAGATTGGTCGGACTTCTTGTACGAGGCATTTTAAGCACCGTGAATACATTTCTTTGCAAAAGGTTGGGTGGCCACTGTACATGCTACACTGGCCAGCCAACCTTTTGCAAACAAATGCATTCATGGGGTTTTAAAATGCCTTGTAAAAGAAGTCTGCCCAATCTGAATTACTTCTGTACTTGTTTTGTCCCTTCTAATGCATTGGTTTTAAAGTCGTGTGTTCTAAAAGTACTTGGTTTTTTTACATTATTTTTCAATCAAGACTAAAAGTCAATCATATCAAAACCTTTAAACAGCAGCTTTTCAATCCCAGGTGAAATTCAAACTCGTGACTGCTGGGTTCCCAGGCTCCTGCCCTAACTTCTATAGCACAGGCCCAGATGCCTGGCAAGCTTTGTGCTGGGCACAGGTTGGCATTAAAACCTTTAAACATTATGCCACCTGCTGGAAAAAGGTGCGAAAGCACAGGGAATACACAGACAGGCAGATAAAGCGAAGTTAATATAAAGGTCGTCTAATTACAACACAACACTAAGGGAATACGTGCAATATGAAAGATATAGGATGGGGACTTTGTGGCAAGTCCATGGAGGAGAGACAGAAGAAAGCTCTATGGCTGAAACATGAAGAGTTTCAGCAAATTAGAGATTCTGTAATGGGGATGAAGATTGTGAAATAAAAAACAGCCAGCAGAATTTGGTTTCAGTATTATTTAAGATCTGTGTTATGGGAAAAGACATTTTCAGGACAGTGGCTGATGAAACCACTGCACTACTGATAAATAGCACAAGTCATACATAATGTATTATACAACGAAGTATATTAAGTCAGCTCCAAAGTGTTAATATGTCATGAAACTCAATTCAGATATCACGAGTTACACAAAAAAGAGATAGAGATGTGCAAACCCACTCCTGCTTCTCAAAGTTGCCAGCCATTCTGTGAAACCTTCTTCTTTATTTATTTATTTATTATTTTTTTTTGAGGCCCACTGCAGCAGGAAACAGCAGCAGCCCTCCCTGATGCCTCTGTAAAGGGAAAATGTTGAGTGGCTCTTTACATGGTCCCCTACTGAGGGAGGAAGTGTGCAGTTCAGAAAGGGAGCACACTCTTCTATGCAAGAGGTCAGGATAGCATCGGCAGTACCACAGCTATGGATGTGCTTTCTGTTGCAAAATGTCTTTAGAATACAAACAGAAAGACTTTTCCTTTTTTTTT
This sequence comes from Pelusios castaneus, assembly GCA_007922175.1. Classification (NCBI taxonomy): domain Eukaryota; kingdom Metazoa; phylum Chordata; order Testudines; family Pelomedusidae; genus Pelusios; species Pelusios castaneus. The sequence continues at coordinate 29,398,030 of ML685767.1, forward strand.
TTTTTTCCCCAATCCACATTAAGACCAAAATCCTGGTGCTCTGTGGTCCAGCTGTGCCCCTCTGATTTCCCTGGGCACAGGTTGGGGTCTCTCGTTGACTGGCAGATGGGGATAAACATAATGAGCCTTGCCGTCTTCTCACGCACAATGGAGAGCTCCAATATGAAGCTATCAAGTAGGAATGGGGGCTATGAGGGAGCACAAGAGCTCTCAAAATGGCAAGAGGTTCCTCATCACCTATCTCCAAACAGGCCTTGCTTCTTTGATTCTATGACTGAGCTCCCTCTCTCTGAGCCTTTGCATCTTCCTTTGCATAGGCTGCTTTATAAGTGTTACGATAGCCAGAAGACATAGCAGTCTCTATGTAAAGTATGTCTACACAGCCGCAGCCAGGACCCCAGGTGGCCACGGCCAGCCCAGAGGCCGGGGCCTAAGCACCGGCCCCGCCCCTGGGCCTGCCTGCTCCGCCCTAGCGGTGGAAAGCAGGGCTGGCCTAGGAACCAGCCAGGAGATGTGCTCCTGGCTTGCCCTGCTGCCGAAGGGAGCCGGGGGAAGTGTGGCTGTGGGGGGGCCGTAGCGTGGGCCCCACACTGCCCTGTTGGGAGCGGGACAGTGCGGGGCCCACGTTATCGCGGGCCCCGGGGCAGTCGCCCCGTTCACCCCGCCCCTAAGGACGGCCCTGGCTTCAGCCCAAGCTAGGTTTACATGTAAGCAGCAAAGGAAACTAGTTATAAGCAGGTGATGATATATTACTACAAGAAACAGTGTCTGAAGTTGTTTATGAGAATGTGATATTTCAGAATTTATGGTATCTAATGAGTTAACCACCTGCAATTGGATCCACTAAGGCAGACTTTTGGGCCTAAACCAATCTCTTCTGTAATCAATGGAACTTGCTGTGGCAGAGCCATATGCAGATCTGATTGTAGAACCAGGGCCCCCGTCTCTATAACTTCACTATGCCTATGATGAGAGATTGGGGCATTTTATTTATTGGTATGTGTACATCTAGAAATGATGATGTATGTACCCTTTCACAGCAAAATTCCCTGCTTCCCCTGCTCTTTTCACCTTAAACCAGGGGTCGGCAACTCCCGGCACACATGCCAAACTTGGCACACGGGCCAATCCTAAATGGCACGTGCTGCCGCTCAGGCTCCCCCTGCTGGCCCCGCCCCCCAGCATGGCCTGGGGCCACAAGAGCCGCATGCCGGTGCTCCAGGCTCCCTCCCCCTGGCCAAGTTTCCCTGCTCCGCCCTGTCGGGGGTAGAGGCTCCAGTCCCCAGGACCCCAACTCCACAGCAAGGTAAGTGCTGTCGGGGGGAACCTTGGGTCAGGAGCTCAGCTCAGCGCAGCGCAGCTCGGGGGCCGACGCAGGGCTCGGGGGGGGCCAGCGCAGCCTACATGGGGCTCAGGGGGGCCGGCGCGGACAGGCTGTTGGGCCAGCTCAGGGGCCTGGCCAGCCCGGCTCGGGGCCCGGCTCAGGGACTGGTGCAGGGCTCGGGGACCAGCACAGCCCAGCTCTGGGGCTGGGTTGGGGGCCTGGCCAGCCCAGCTTGGGGCTCAGGGGCCAGCTTGGGACTCGGGGGGGGGGGGTGCGGCCTGGTGTGGGGCTCGGGGGCTGGTTCGGTGGCCTGGCCAGCCTAGCACAGGGCTCAGGGGTGGCAGCTTGAGGCTTGGGGGACCCCTGGGGACCCCACCCCCTCCAACCCAGGGACACTGGCCCCTCCCCCTTTGGGCCCTGCCCTCTTCTGGCCCCCGCCCCTGGCACCTTCTGAGGGTTTGGGGGAATGGGCTGGCAACCCCTGCCTTAAACAGATTGTCCTTTCCTAAAGAGCCTTATGGATGCCAACACATCTCACATACACCAACCACGTCCCCTGGCTTGCCTGGGCAGGAGCAGGGCTTGCAGCCCTGCAGGGAGGGCTTGTGGAGTGGTGGGAGCATCTCCCATTTGTTTAGTAAATTAATAAAATGTCATTATTTCAGTTTAACATTTTTATTAAAAACATTTTAAACATTTTTACATTTTAATATTTAACATTTTGACATTTTTATTAAAGTTTGAATGAAAACACAAAATGTATGCATTTCTTTTAAATGGAGGTACTTAGGCTTGCTGATGCTTCCAGCGCCAAAAAACTGTTGCCCATGAGGCACCACGCCTCACAAATTGCCGCTCAGTGACTACCATAACTTGCTCAGCTGCATCACCAGCTTAGAGGGAACATTGCTCACACATAAACTTTTGGTAACATGGTTAACCTTTGTTCAAGTACTTCCTCACAGCGCAGATACTAAAAAGCAGAAGTCACCCCCAAACCAATAGTTATCTCCAGGCTCTAGCCTACTATCATCCAGACAGTGGACTAACCCTCTTTAAACACATTAAATGTCAGTTCAACAATGCTATTGTGCTTGAGCACACACCACAGAAATGAAGATCACACTATAACACAGAATGTCAACTGCAACTTTTCAGTGTTACCTCTGATTTAATAACAGATGATCATAAAACTGAAACTCTTACCATACACCAGACTAAAGAATGCAAAGCTGACTCTGTTCTCAGAATTTCTTATTGATTCAAAACTAAAGAACAAATTTGAGTGTATATATTAGCATGACAATTTTAAGACAATCACCTCAGCTATACAATATGCACTGATCAACAAAATCTTACAGAAATATGTTCTGTATGTTCATCATGTGGTATATAACAATGTGACAGGACAGAGTTAGGATTCTGCCCTGTAATTTTTTTAATGTGGAACCATGCAACAGTGTATTTATTATGCACCTATGGCCAGTCTTCAGCCAGCTAATCCATGACTCATGTTATTTTCCTTACATTCCAATTCTTGAGTAGCTTCAAGCAATCCCCCTTTTTAAAAAAAAAAAAAAATGATCAACTGCAAAAATTCTATCTGCCTGAGGCCCGGGCGATAGAATAGTGATAGTTTTACTGTAGTTTAAAATGTCATGTCTTTTTGTGTACCCATGCAGAAGTAGAAATAGGAATTTTATACCATGGGAAAGTGGAGAATCTGCCTTCCTGATGGGAACTATCACTTGGTTCTGGAAGATCTCAAAATATCAAGAGGGTATAGAAAAGCAATTATAATAGACACACCAACAAACATACACAGAGAAAGCAAGAGAACATGTGATGATGTGGTATAAAGATTTGATAATGTAGTCATTCAAAACTCATGTTAGGAATGTTATTTAATTACAATTCCTGAAAAGAAAAAGGAAAAAAACAAAAAACAAATCTCAACATTCTGAAATGATACTCAGAAAACAGTCTTAAAAAAACATTCATTCTAAATGAGTATTAACACTACAGTATCATGGGGCTGAATTCTTTACCTCACCTGAACTATGCTTTAGTGAATGAGAGCTGGGCCATAGGAAGCTGGATAAGACTCCCTGATCCAGTGGCAGCTGGCCTCAAGGGCTATGTCTACACTAGCAAATTAAGTAGACTTAAGGAAGCTTAAGTTGACTTAAACAAAGCCTCATCCACACCTAGTTTTCATTAATAGAGCTGACTTAACTTTTCAAGTGTAGACATAGCCAAGAAAAGTTGGAACAGCTGGGGGCTTGCTCTAATTTAAGCCATTTGTGTATGCTCTCCTTTGAAAGATAGATATATCAGGGTTGAGTTCCTTCACTTCAATGCTATGTTTCCTCTATCTCCACATATGGAGGTGAAAATGGAAATGGAGTTGCTCTGACTGCTTCATAAACCCTGTACCAGCAGAGCATTCCCCCATGTAAGGGGATTGCCCTACTAGGAGGGTGTGACAGAAATAATTGTGAGTAGTGAATGAAGTAGAGCTATGAATCTGGTTCATTGCATTCATTTGTCAGGTAAGTTAAGGTTTCAGGAGCCATTTAAAAAAAAAACAGCTCACTATGCATGTTGATTTAATACACAGTGTGTGAAACTCTGGTGTGTTATTTTGCTTTCTTAATTACAGTACTTGTAGGTTTCATGCCTTGTAGGATATTTCAGTCCAGTAAAATGGGTGGATCATTATCATAAACTCTCTCCTCTGCCAGTCATCCCAGCCTAAATGAAAAAAAAATGGCTGAAAGGTCAGCTCTGAAAGGTGGATGATAATTACATGCAGTAAATGGATATCTTAATTATTAGGATTTCAAATACATTTTATTATTGAACTTTGTTTCAGTTGGGAAGCATTATAAAATGCTTTTAGAATGTTATTAATTAATTAATCACTCTTCAGCCTTACAGTATTATCCTTACTAAGCCTTTAGCATCTCTAAGGGTTTGACTCCCCTGCTGCCTTTTTATACTTTCCTATCCAGAACTGATTTTCTGGAGCTTTCCTTTACATAGTCTCTTCTTTAGCAGGTAGAGTAGCACCCTATAATTTTTTTCTTTGATGATTAGATCAGGCTGGGACAGGAGGTAGAAGAGAAAGGAAAGTGACTGCATTAATAATTATTATTAAAAAGGAAAATAATCAAAAGGCAAGGCTGAAACTGTATTTACATGATTGCTGTGAAATAACAGAAGCTGCCTAAGGGTATTGGACCTGATTCCCCATTGCCTTGCATCTAGTATAATAATTATTTGGGTCTGTGCTGAGTGTATGTAAAATTCTACCAAGTCACAATGGTAACATTTCACACCCACTTTGCACAGATGTAAATGGCTACACAACATGTAAAGCAGATGAGTGGCTGGTCCATAGTGTCTGCTTTTTAACTAATTTTCCACAATGAAAAATCCGAGAGTGCTAGCCTGAACTCTGTTTCACCTACTATTTGTTGGCTATATCAGAAAGAGGCTCAGCAGTAAATTATAAGGATGTTTCTAGAATGCAGACAAAAATTGATTGACCGGAATCTTAAATAAATCCTGTCTAGGCCAGGTTCAGAATAACTAGTACACATGTACTTTCGGACTTGTTAGCAGTGCTTGAATTCTGAGGAGAAAAGCTGGGTGATGCTTGGGAATGGAGCTCTACAGACCAACACCTGCCAGAGATGGTTTAATATAGTTCTTGGTCCTGCCATGAGTGCAGGAGACCAATCTCCAGCACTGAATCGACTTCGATAAGTGAGAGCCAGAGGGGGCAGTGTGATTGCATGCATATCCGTGCACCCCTAGGGCATGATGTGTGTAACTTTTCTGTTCAGTTTTGCAATATAATTGTGTGATTTGATGTCAAATATGCTATACCAGGTTCCTTTGTGAATGCTCACAACATAGTCTACATAATTGCCGTGGTGCCATGTTTCCTACAGCAACATGTATACAGGTGTGAAGCATGTTATAGGGTTCAGACTCTCAGGACTATTCCTAGCACAGATGCTGGAGAATTACATGCCAAAGGGAATGCAAATGCCCTCCCTGGCTTAGATAAAAGTAAAGAGAATCTCACAGCAGCACAGAGGGGGAGGGACTGCCAGGAGTTTGTAAAGACAAAGACTGTTTGAGGAGGAGAAGCTTCAGGCTTTTGCCAGGAAGACTCCATCTTGCAACTAACTTCAAGCAAGATCTGGGCCCTGCCTTGTAATAAGCAGAGAATGGGTGTAAAACACCGAACAGCTGAACATGTTGCACATAATCTTGGACTAAGAGGTCAGTTTTGGTAGAAATATTAAATTAGCATGTGATTTACACCTTTTATTGATAGTGATCACTCCTGACTCATTTATATTATAATTCTACCTTGATTGGCCATTTTCTCACTTGAAATCATACTCTGATCAATAAACTAGTATTTGGTTTATCACACTGGGAGCCAGTGCCTTACAGGGATTGGAATCCACCCCCTGTTACCATAGTCTCAAGTCCTTCCACTTAACAAATGCGTAACAAAGAAGTGGATTGTGCCCGGCCTTCCACATCTTCTAAAGATCACAGCTTTAGATAAAAGAAATACTAGTTTATTGATCAGAGAACACTTTATTTCTATTGTGCTCATTAGCATAATATCTGACCATCAAACAAACATACAATCACAGAGGTAGTTGATACCATTGCCAGACTGAGAACCCAGATTTCTCAAGTCCCAGTCTAGTTACACAACCACACAACCATCCTGCTTTTTACAGTAGTTTTGTGAATTGAAAAAGTACTAATTTTATCTAATGCAGATGATGTGACTCATCTCAAGAACAGTTTCATTTATTTTCAGATACTTGCATCTGGTCAATGGGCTATTTTTTACTTGTCTCCAGGATACAAGAGATATAAAGTGTTGGAAAAAAAAAAACGTCTTCAGAAAGACAGAAGTTCAGCTTATAAAGAAACTCCCTTTCGCCATCCAACTGCGTAGGAGAGCACAGTAGATTTACAAGATGCACCATGATGAGTGGCATCCCTATTGTACAGAGACGTGGAGAAATTAAAGGATAGAATACAGAATCACATCAAAGGGTAGAATGCAGCCCTAAGCAGCCATGTAGGTGACGGAGCACGAAGAGAAGCATCAGGGGTGAAAGCCAAACCTTTTGTTCATTGGCTGCTAGTATGTTTGTTAGTTTTGGATCAGTGTTAACTTGTTCAGACATATCCACTCCATGCTTTATATATCTTCCCTGGTAAGCTTTCAGAAATGTAGTGTTTTGCAAAGCAGTAATACTCAGTGGTTTGGAAAACTAATACATTTTTTTCATACCCACTGCTGCTTTATATATTAAAAACAAGGGACAAATTCATTCTTGCTTTAACTCGGATCTCAATGCACATGTATGTGAGACTCTCAGTTAAAGGCCACATCTGCCTGTATTCTTTTGGTGTTTTTAGTGCAATGGGAGAGGAGAACATGCCTCCACCATATATGTGATTTGCATTAATGGCAAAGCTCAGCCTAATTATATAGGAGAGTTGTACTTGAAAACATGCATTTCACTGCATGTCCACATCATAATGAGGATTTTTGCAAAGTTCCCCTCCCCCATTTTCATTGCCTTGACTACTTCATTGGCAAGACAAATACAAATTACTATGAAAAAGCAGCAGGCCATAATTTTGCTAACACAGAAAAAAGAAATGCTCAGTAAACGTATTCATCCACTAGGAAGGAAGCGCTTGTACTTAACATGTGACCATATCAATCCCTTCCCTTTTGGATATCCATTAACCAAGCAGTGCTACAGCTTTCAGAACTGACCTTTGTGTCTTGCAATGCTTGCCCACATGGGCCTCCCTGATCTGGGAGACCTAGACATGTCAGGTTTTTTGTTTCTTTTTCAATTACGTTTTTAGCCATTTACTTGGAGACCAAGACAGATCATTGAAAATGTAATCACTTGTAGAGCTGAACATTTTGTAATTGATTTCTCCCCACCCAATGACCCCAGGGCTGATCTTCTGGGTTCATATTTATGATAGCCATATGTCCCTCAGTTCTGGGCAAAATCCCAGATAAGCTCATGGCAATACTAATGTCTGCAGGGATTCTCCCTCTGGAACCAAGGAAGGGAGCACAAGAGCATGAAAGGCAATGTAGGGGAGGAGACATTCTGGAATAAATTAGAAGGGTCTCCTGCTTTCTAAGCCTTGCTATCACACGGACATTCTCTACGGTCCTGGTCAAGTCATTTAACCTTTCTGTCTGGGTGTCTGCAATTGGAGCATGAATGGTCAGAGCAGCAGCAGTCAGGGTACATCTACACTGGCAAGTGAGGTCGACTTAAGGAGGCTTAAGTCGACCTAAACAAAGCCATGTCCACACTGGGCTTTTATTAAATTGACTTAAGCACTTCTTTAAGTTGACTTAAGGAAAGCTTAAATCGACTTAACACCTAGTTTTAGGATGCTTTAAGTTGACTTAAAGCCAGTGTGGACGGGGATTAGTGCCTAACATGACCTTGTTAAGTCGACTTAATAAGGTTGACTTAATTTTTTCTAGTGTAGACATAGCCTCAGAGACCAGGAAAAGCCTGAGAGTCAGAGCAAGAACCAGAAACCAGGAGTGAGAGATGTGTGACAGAATGTGCTCCCACATCCACATACTATTTTAATAATCTTTGTACAAAGCATGCTTTTTGAGTTATCGTTTGAAAGCTCATCACCATCCTGTTAAAATGTGTGTGGCAACATTGTATGTGAAGTTATAAAATTCCACCGTATGCTGTTATTAGCACATGTTCCCAAACTCGGGTTGGCAAACAACAAAGGAATGTGTACTCCGCTTAATTTGCATTTAAGCAGTAGACAATCAAACAGGAAGGGAAAGAAATGATCAAACAGATGATCAAAATGCAGCAGGGAGCATCCTTCCATATAGACTTTGTCCCCTGAATGTCAGCTGGAAATGTGTTTAAAGAGGAGAATGGCACTATAAATAGAAGGGACAAACAGCTTGAGGCACTTCCCCACTCTCTCCTTGCTCATCTCATTCATGGTACCAGAAGTAACAAGAGAAGCATCCATTGAACTCTCAGGGAAGGGGTCCTATCCTAAGAAATCTAGTCATTAAGACTGTCAAGAACATACTGTACAAAATTCGGCTTGCATTGGAAAGAGTTTAGGGACTTGTCTACATATACTGTCACACTGGTGCAGCTGTAGTGCTAAATGAAGAGTTTCTCCTATTGGCAAAGGATCTCTACTTCCTGGAGAGGCATTAGTTATCTTGGCAGGAAAAGCCCTCCAGTCAACAGAGTGCTGTCTACACCAGGTGTTAGATCAGTGAAGTTGACTTTCCACACCCTGAGTGATGTAGTTATACCAATATAAGTCTGTAGTATGGGCCAAGCCTAAGTTAGGCATTAGTAGCATTTTTACTTTATTGTCTTGTAACCATTTCTGACTTTTACATCTCTTTACTTATATTCCCTTAAAATCTCTCTCTCTGCAGTTAAACTTGTCTTACCTAATTCATTTGGTTTAAATGGAAGTGTTTGGGAAAATTCATTTGAGGTGTCAGCTTGTGTGCAGACAATGGGCTTTATATAAACTTGTATTGTCCAGAAGGGGGTCAGGCAGCACACAACATACCTTTCTGGGGGGAAATCTAAGACTGGGAGTATGTAGGGGCCATCCTGCAGTACACACTACAGACTTGTCCCGCAAGGAAAGCTTTATAATATAACACTTTCCCCCATCCACACAGCACTCCTTGTAACGAAAAGGAGTGTTCACATGCTCCTTTGAATTTTTGTTACAAGGAACAGTGCATGGTGGGCACCTGTCCCACCATGCTGTGTAGTAGCCAGGGTTCCCTGGTCCCTAGCGGCAGTGGAGCTCCAGCCGCCAGGATACCCAGTGGCAGCGGGGCTCCAGCTGTCCTGGTTAGAGCAGTGAAACTGACAAGTATGACAGCTCCGGTGCACCAGAGTGGCTTTGATGGGCACTCTGGGACATTTCCGGAGGCTGTTTAACACGAAATGAGTTTACACACACACACTATCATGTGACAGCCCTTGCACAATGATCACTATGCCTCTCATCGAGGTCACTTTCGTATTATATGGCAAGAGGGCTGTTGCCGCACAACAAGCAACATTTGTGTGTGTGTGTGTGTGTGTGTGTGTGTGTGTGTGTGTGTGTGTGT
>ML685767.1:29407584-29486139 GCA_007922175.1 Pelusios castaneus
TGTGTGTGTGTGTGTGTGTGTGTGTGTGTGTGTGTGTGTGTGTGTGTGTGTGTGTGTGTACGTACGCTCTTAGGGTGCGTCTACACTAGTAAATTAAGTTGACTTAAGCAGGCTTAAGTCGACTTAATTTACTCTGCATCTGCACTTCAGTTTCCTTAAGTCGACTTAAGCAGCAGCTTGTCGACTTAAGACCTGGTTTTAAGTCGACTTTCTGGTTCAGTCGACTTAAGCCAGCGGAGACGTGGCTTAGCCCTAAGTCGACTTAAATGGCCCGCAGGGCTCCCCCACTGACCCCCCCCCCCCCCGTCCCAGGGTGCCTGGCACAGCCAGAGCCTAGTGTGCCCACCCACAGGGCAGGACACAGCCCTGCCCGCCCCTGCCCTGTACCCTGCCCCTGTCCCTGTCCTGCTCAGCCCCCATGTACCCTAGCACAATGGGGAAGATGCTGAGCTCCCTGGCACTTTTAAAGGGGTGCCTGGGGAAGGGGGGCACCTCTTGGGTGCCCTCCTTCCCACCATGCAGCACTCCCAGGTCCACTTAGCCCCTACAAGTCAACTTAGGTGTCCAGTGTGGATGCTCTAAGTTGATTTGGCAAGGTTGACTTTAAGTTGACCTAAATTTACAGTGTAGACACGCTAAGTCGACTTAGCAAAGTCGAATTATTTGAACAAGTGTAGACATAGCCCTAGCATTATCACGCCATAACGCTCTAGTGTGTAGAAGGCCCAAGGCTGATTAGAGCCACAGTGTAGCTGCAGCCCGCACACACAATCCGAGCTGGTTTGCATGTAAGAGGCTGTCTGTGAGCAGTCCAACCTAAAGGTTACAGCAGCAACGCAGCATAAAGGGCATCCCAGGTTAGACGGCAGGCATGATACATCTACTCCTTAGTCTGGTTTGTACCTTGGTATGTCACACAAGATGAGGAAACAGGAGTCAGAGCAAAATTAAGGAATGAGCGTGGCAGGAACAAGGTAGACCCAGTAGCACTCTCAGCTGCAGGCATAGGCACTGAGCAGTAGCCAGCTGTGGCTATTGTTAGGCTTAAACAGACCTGCTGGCTTCCCGCAGGCAATGAGGTGTGTTGGCCAATCAGGCGATTTTGCTGTAGCTCACCTCTGTTCATTAATCTGCTCAGAGACTTTACTAGTTAGTCCCAGGCTCAGCTGCATGCCGGACACTTATTTTCCCATGCTGAGGTGTAAAGATAATACTTGATTCATCATGACAACTAGCTAATGTTTGTGAAGTGTCAAAATGGACTAAAAAGAGCACACAATCCTTCATTGGCTAGGAGAGCCATTGGTTTTTTGGCTCTTATGTTCCCTTTGCTTGCATTTCATATAAAAATGAATCAGTCACATATGGGAGACTCTGAAACAATCCTCATGTTAACCCTTTCAAAAATCCTCAGACCAGCCCTGTGTATATCAGTGTGATCACAATGTATAGGTATTTGTTATGTCTGGTGGAGCATAAAGAAACTGATGGGACAATCCACAAAAGCTGATATTAGTTGTGGAGGCTCTTTGTCTAAGGCACACAGCAAAATTAAAGGCCTCAGAAACACACTTTTAGGGGGGAAAAAAGAAATGGATCTTATTTTTATCTACTGCTGCTGATTTAACTCAGGGCTGCCAAATAAACCTCACATGCTGTGGCCTGGTCCTCACAACAGGTTTGAAGAAAAGAGTCCATTCCTGAGGCAAATGATAGGCCATCTGCTAATAAATGCAAATGAGATACAAGCTGGGTTAGGAAATACTTTTTATTTGTGCAAAAGAAAGAACAAGCTGTGTTTTTCATAGAAAGTTATTCATCATTGTTTTCATGTGAACTTCAGCCTCTCATCCACTCAAAAGCTAAAGGAGTATGGACTGTGTGGAAATGAGCATTTGAAGAATGCAGAAATGGGCAGAAATGGGCGTTATTCAGTGCATGTCAGTGATCTAAGGCAGCTGGGACATTGCCCAGTCAGTAGTGAGTGGTCATTCTCAAACTGACTAATCAGACAAGATGAAGCAAAATCTCTCTATGCTTGAAAGAGGGAAGAACATTTCCTTCCCCTGATGTAACCTCTCAAGAATATTTTTCTCTCTTTTCCTTCCGTCTTTAAATGCCACACTTGCAAAGTATGGCAATGAAATTTTAAAAGTAATAGAACCATTTATAATAAAGCCTACTACGCTATATGAAGTTTAAGAGTTGCAGGATTAGTTTAATCAGTTGTATACTATAACTGTGATCAGTTAAACAGAGGCCAATGTTCCACTCCAGCAATTACTGGATTTCATCAGTGAGTGAAGTGATTTCTATCCAAAAAAAGCAAAGTACTTTGAAATACTCTGAAATGAAAATATAAGATAATCATAATTGTGAGCCTATGAACGGAATCTAAGAGTCAAGGGAAAGATTTTCTTTTTAAAAGGTGTCTACAGTTAGACTCCTAAATCCATAATCTGCTCTTCAAAAGTGTGCAGGAAAGTCTGCAAGGTGGGAAGAGGCAAAGGAAATGGACAGGTGCAGGAGGCATCAAGAGTAAGGGATTTCTCCCCCTCCATATGGTCTTGGATACTGATGAAAACATCAAAGAAGAAAGGACTAAATCACTTAGAGGATACCAGCTCTACTTTGGGATTGATATTGACTTTGACTCCAGGATATTTAAACAGCTATGTAACTATCACTATCCACAAACAGAAAATAATGTGCCTCCAATCAGAGCTTTGTGAACCATCTCATCAACATGATGTGTATACTTAGGCTATGACTGAGCATTATGGCCAGTACTTGCTTCCCACCATATAACAGAACTAATTTTCAATGGGAATCAACATTGCTAGACTGAACTCAATTCACATCTTGATGGCAAGTGCAAAAAGCATTCAGAGGAATCTTTATCTGCCCTACAAGCCTTTTGAATGTGAAATAAATCAAAGAGGCCACTTATCACTTATAGCCCTAATGAGAAAAGTATCAGAGACTGCAGTGGGTAGAGCCCTGAAGATATCTATCTCAATTATTGGAGCAATAGAGATGTACAAAGCACCAAGATGTGCTCTACTATTTGAAGTAGATCTTCGTTGTCATGTGGGAGAAGTTTTAACACATTCTCACAGTAAAAATTCCCATGGTACTGAAGTCACACTGTTCCCTCATCTGGCATGTAACTCATATTTATTATGTGCAAACTGAATAAACTCTCTTTCTCTCTTTGTGTGGAGATGTATATAATTTCTAGTTTCTGATTTATAATCATTACTATCAACTTCATTTGTTATATGAAAGAAATGAGTTAGTAGTAATGATTATAAATCAGAAGCTAGGAATTGCGGAAAATTGATAAGGGAAGCAAAAAGGCACAAGGCAAACTCTCTGGCTATAGCAGTTAAGGACATCAAATAAGAGTTTTAAGATTATATTAGGAACAAAAAAAATCTTCACAATGGTGTTGCATCCATTTCTAGATGGAAATGGTAGAATTGTCAGTAATAATGCAGAAAGGGCAGAAGTGTTGAATATATATTTGTATTCTCCAAAGTGGCTAAATGTAAAGTTATACAGAAAGGAAAAAAAGAACGGAGGCCATACTCATAGGACGGGGGACTCTAAAGAAGAGTTTTAGGGGTCAAGATGGATAATCAGCTGAACATGACCGCTGAGTGTGCTGCCGTGACCAATACGACTAGTGAGATCCCTGGATGCATAAACAGGAGACTCTCTACCCTCTAGTAGCAGGGAGGTTGTATTACCTGTGTGTTTGCACTCCTGTGATGACTATTTTAACACTGTGTCTAAAATGAATTTGAAACATGTTGGTAAGCTTCGGATGGTTCAGAGAAGAGGCATAAGAATTATTAAAGTATGGGAGAACATGCCTTTTAATGATGGATTCCAGGAGCAAAATCCATTTAGTTTAACAAAGGGAAGACTGAGGTGATTTGATCACCATTTATAAGTACCTACATGGAGAACCAATGTTTGATAACAAACTCTTCAATGTAGAAGAGAGAGGTACAAAGAATGCAATAGTGGGAAGTTGAAGCTAGGCAAATTCAGACTGGAAATAAGGTACAATTTTTTAACAGAACCATAAACCATTGGAACAGTTTACCATGGTGCGTTCTCTATCACGGACAACTTTTAAATCAAAATTGCATGTTTTTCTAAAAATATGCTGCAGTTCAAAAGGAATTAATTCAGGGAATTTCTGTAGCCTGTGTTATATGTGAGGTCAGACTAGATGATCACAGTGGTTCCTTGTGGCCTTCTAATCTATCAATATACATGAAAATGCTGAAATGCAACTGAGGGACTAACCAGCTGGATATGCTCTGAAACAAGCAGCTCTGTTGCTGAGTACTCCAGTGTTGTACTTTTAGCTGGAATGTTCCGATGACTTTGATAGATTTTGTTTTTTCCCTCAGTCTTCTGCAAAGACTCAGGGCTTGTCTACACTGAAAATGCTGCATTCATCCCTATAGATCAACACGGCAGGATCAACTGAGTGGCCAGTGTAGAACAGTTCAATCGATCCTGGAAGCACTGTCCTGTCAACTCAGTAACTCTACCCCTCCAAGTGGAATAATGCTGCATTGAGGGGAGAGCCCTTCACGTTGATGCAACTGAGTAAAGACACCGCGTTAAGTGAGAATAACTGAGTCGACAGGAGATTTGCATTCTGCGTCACACAGATTGCATATTTCATGTTGACTTAGCCCTGCAGTGTAGACCAGGATTTAGAGTCAGACCTACAGGTAATTTTGTTGGAGGTCAGCCATTGTCTAATTGAACTCTTAATGGGACCTAAAAGCTCACGGGAACATTTCTTGAGCACAGCTGAAACCTAGAAGTGACTTAATTTGCCCAACACAAGCACTGATCAGAGACATCTATGAGAGAGAGCTTCAGATCACATCTGAGGTATGGGCTATGATTCTGGGCTGCTTGGCTGAATAGACACACCAAAAATAGAAAATAAAGAGAAACTGCTAACTGAAAGGAAACTCAAATAAAAATGACAAGCTACCCTAGAAGAAGCCTTTCTCTTCAAAGACCCAAAGAATTGCACAGATTTTTTAAAAATTAGGAATAATTCAAGAAAAAAGAAAATTTAGCTGCAGAACAGCCGAGTAATGTCAGAGCCGAGAAGGTAGGGTGAAAGGAGGAGCTGCAGCAACAGCTGCTAGAAAAGTCCTTCCTCATCAGCAGTAAAAAAGGCACTGGTGGTTGGAGGCAAGTACTGACTGCTACACAACACCTCAGCAGCAGATAAGCATGCACGACACACGAATGAGACTGTTTTGAAATTTTAGATGAGTCCCATCAGGGTGCACATACAGATGTTAGCGAAGGCAGCAGAGCACATATCCAATAATGGTGATCTATTACAATTTCAATCTTTGGAGAATCACATTTCCTGTCTTTATTCATTTCTTCACTTTTTAATAAATCCTTGCATTTTTGCACTGACAGCTTGTTTCCTCTCAAAACATGGAATATAAACAACAATAACAATAAATTTTACATTTACATTGTACTTTCATCCAGAGGAGCCCAAAGCGCTTCAGACAACATTTGGAAAAGTGCGTAAGGGATTTAGACATTTGAGTCCCATTCACTTTCATGAGGCTTAGGCTCCAAAGCCACATAGGCACTTTTGAAAATTTTAACTTTGGTTATTTGAAAAATTAGTTTGCATACATATAACACTGAACTTTGGTCATCTACCAGATGAACACGAAGCTTTATGCAGTTCCCAGAGGTATTACATCAGCTGATGCTAACAATTACTCAGCTAACATATGCCTAGTAGAAGTCATTTCAAAAGTCAACATTTTCCAACCATTACCACATGGTCAGTACAAATATCTCCTTTATAATGTTAGAGAGGAAATCTGGGATAATTGCATATGTTTGTAAATACTGATATTTTTATTTGTTTTAAAAACAGGAACTGAGACAATGCCCCAAAGGTACAGAAAAACTAGTTTGCCATCAAGTTATAGACCAGAACACAAACTAAGCCATTTTTTTCATATTTATATATCCTAAAACAATACTTTCATATTCTCTTGCCTTTCTAATGCCCTATCATCAATCTTAGGCCATCTTTAAAAGAATATTGTTAAACTTAACTGTTAAAATATAAACTTCAATAAATATGTAGCTAATCTTTACCATATAAAAGGGAATCCACTCAGTAAGTTCATACCATATATTCTCAGATATAAAGGCGTATATATTCCAATTTTCTGGGCAACTAAGATATCCCATTCATGTGTCAAACTTTAAAGGAAAAGAAGGAAACAGAAGCACAAGATGCAAAGGTGAAAAAGAAAAGCACCAATATGGACTAATTAGTTTCAAGCTTTCCATTATGTGATTCTATGAATAGCGGTTATGATTATTGATGGCTGGGAATTCTTGATATTTTTTTAATCTGAAAATCTTTTTGTGGGGAGGAGTCAGTTTTGATCATTTTTTAAACACAAAATCTCTTTGAAAATGGTTCTACTATATTGTTGAAATGAAATGTACAACGTTTCTCTATATGAAAAATTCCAGTTTTCCAGTTCAAAATTACTGTTTTGAAAATTAAACTGATTATAGTAAAAGATTTTTAAAAATCAAAATTATACATTTTAAAATACTAAACAAAGATATCGCCCCTTCCCCCCTGATTTTCAGTTAAAAATGGAAATTTTGACTTTTTTTAATCCCCTTTCAGGATGGTAAAAATTTTCAAACTCTTGTAAGTTTCTGTGGGACTATGGAAACTGGTTCTCACCCTCTACCTCAAACAATGTAATAATGTCTTGTAAGCTCTCCCAGGATTAGAACAACGGTTCCCAGTTATAACAGGTCACATTTGGCAGTTACAGAAAACATTGTTTTTCTCCAGATCATGACAAATGAGCATACAGATTCTGTTGTCTGAGTGCATGGACTTGATTCGTCATCAGCTCTGTACTCTGGGAGACACTCAGTTACTGCACTGATGAACCTAGTATAAGATGGCCTTTTCAATGTATCAGCTTTATCCTTATCCATATCATAGCTTTCTATGGTAATGAATGTTAGTACAATATAGGACTGTCCTCACCAATCACAAGAAGGTGGAGTTGGAGGAAGTCAAGCTGAACAATTTGAATCTGCATTTTAGATTATCCCCAAGATCTAGCTAAGAGTATTGGAAGGCTATGTCTACACTAGAAAAAGTTAGGTCGACTTTGTTAAGTCGACCTAACAAGGTGGTTACCCTGAACTGGGACTTAGTCAGTCGACCTAACTGCCCTTAAGTCAACTTAATAAAGTCAATTTAAGGGTTAATCCATGTCATACTGTGCTTAAATCCACCTAAGGAGTCGATTTAAGGGTTAGGTCGACCTAACCAGTGGTTTTTACTAAGTCGACTTAAGCTTTCATTAAGTCGACTTAAGGAATTTCTTAAATCGACTTAATGAAAGCCAGGTGTGGACCTGGACTAAGTTAGGTAGACTTAAGCCTCCTTAAGTCAATGTAACTTGCAAATGTAGACATACCCTTGGATCCGGAGATTTGGCTCAGACATCTCCAGTCCATACACAGAATATTTTGGGGGAATATGTGGATATATCAGAAGAATGTGATTGAAGGATTACACCACCAGCAGGTTGAAGAGACTATTTGTTTAGTTGTTTATCACTACTCCAATGTCCAATTAAATCTATTTGGATTAAAATTTGGAATAAGATTTTAAAAAAAAAAGTGTGAAGTGGTGGAAACTATTTTTTCCCTGGATCATTCCCATCCTCCAGCCAGATGTTATTCCATTAGGCTGTGTATATACATGTTAATAGAGGAGGGTGCAGAATACACAACAAGGATGAAAATTACATTTTACTTTAAATTGGAACAAAAGAATCAGTTTATCAAGAATGAAGTTTTATGCTGCAAATAATTATGAAAAAAACTACATCTTCCATATGCAACTTCCTAGTTATAATAGGAAAAATATTTTATTTTTGTGCTCTATCAATAATTGTATTTCATCTGCTGGAAAACACTGAGTGATTTTAGCTTAAGGCAAGGTTATCTTGCCATCCTTGATTTGGGGCAATCAGCCATCACAAAACAATTCCTAGGAGTAAATATTATAGTCAGAGACCTGCAAACAATACTAGAATTATAAATAATAGTATCACACATGAAAGAAAAAGAAACCAAAGGGCTTTCTAAATGAGCCAAATCCATGTTATGCCTCCTACAGAGTTATTTTATTTTCATATGTCCTGCTTTTTAACATAGCCAGATGTTCAGGCAGTGTGTTAGGCCCTTTATTATTTTGGAACAAATATAGACACTTTTTTGTCTGTTTGCTCACTTCAGACCCTCTATGCAAGTCAGTTCATATCCAGAGCACAAAAGCAATAACAGAATTTGGTATAAAGAAAAAAAATTAGTTTTATTTTTAGATTAATAAAGTTGTCCAACTGAAGATGTACCTATCCCTCTGCTCTAAACTCACCAGTTGCTAAAATTGCATGTGTTTTAAATATTCGTTTGTGACAACGTTTATCTTTAAACAACAATGGGTCAGGAAGTCTCAGCTGTAGTAAAGGAGCAAATGTCAAACTCTATAGAGACATATACTTTGCACCAGTATTTGATTGGGCTTAATATTTAGAAACAATTATTCCATGATAATTGAAAAATTCTTTTCTAAACAAAGAAGAAAATGCTGGTTTGTCACTACCTGAGTTGCAATTTAATTTTTTCAGTTCACATTTTACACATCAATTAATACAAATGAACATTCATATGAAGTGAAATTCACCCCTGCATAGAGCACTCAAGAGCTATTCATTGCATAATTCTTCACAATAATAAGTCCTATATTAAGGACTTATGTTGTTACCAGGACTTTCACCATCCCTCCGTACAAGGATGAATTTCAATGTTAAAGAATTCTTACGACTATCCCACCATCATATTAATTTAAAGAGCTGAAACAAATAGCTTATATAGGAACAAATCTTGCTTCTTTGTGTATTCAGAACTAATTCCAAAGGGGTAGCCGTGTCTGTCCAAAAAAAGGCCATTTTATCAAAGCAAAATATTTTGGAGAAAATATTTAGTCTGGGCGGTTTTTCAGAGACAAGATTTCTGCTGAGAGAGAAAGGCCCCAGAATAGCCAATGTCCTGGTGGGCCCTGGGATGTAGGCAGACCAGTTTCATGACTTTACTCTGCCTGGTAGTTGAGATTTGAACCTGGGTCTCCACATCCTAACTATCATACTATTGGCTATTCTGGAATGCATCTCTTTCTCTCTTCCTATTTTTTTCCCCCCCAAACAAAAAGATTCTCAAGGTTGTGGAACATAAACTGATTTCCAAATCTCAAATTTTTTCATGAAATGGAATTCCTGTTTTCTGGCAGCCCAATTTAAATTGCCATTAATTTCTCTGAAGTTATGGATATACAAGGTTGGGCGCCGCCTGTAAATCAGCATTTTCCAGCACTTACTTCTAGAGTCCTTTCAAGCACTGGGAAAAGTTTAAACACTTAAACACTCAGTGGGAAACTTCAGTGTACTTACTTTTTTGAAAGACAGATGTGATTCTGAGTCCTATTGTGGTTATAAACAAGCAGTTGAGTTCGGTTGGAAAAGCTGTAGCTCCTGAATCAGCCCTTTCGTATCCTACCACCATTCTTTTCTACTGAGGTAACTGAGGTCCTCAGTCACACCATGCTACTGCTGAAGTCAATGGGAGTTTGGACTGAGGTGACATTGCAAAAGGACTTCAGGAGCTGGCTTACAAGTCTGATAATGCAGGTTATGTTGGCATCACAGACTAATTCTATAACAGAAAAAATGTGTAAATATTTTGTTCGCATTTCTTTGCATAACCTATTTCACACTGACATGGAAAAGCATTTAAGATATTGAAAAAGTATTATATATGATGTCCCAGGAAGCCTTTCAAACCTGCCTTCAGTAAAATCACAATGCTAGTTCACAGCTAATTCATAAATTGTACTACTTTTTGTAAACACCGTGAAGCTTACATCTACACATGACTCACCAGATCCATCTGCATTTTATTTTCTGTTCCAAAGGGGTAGCCTTGTTAGTCTATTACAGAAAAACAACAGAGTCCTGTGGCACTTTTAAAGACTAACAGATTTATTTATCGCATGAACTTTCATGGGAGAAAATCCCACTTTGTCAGACGCTTTGAAGATGGGAAACTTCCAGAATGGTAGGAAATTAAATGCAGGAGTGTGTATGACATAGGAGCGGGTCAGGCTGTAACAGCAAATCAAAATAGGTGTTAGGATTCAAAACATGGGGAACAGCACATAGAGGAAGGTGAGGTCAAATCACATGTTGTAATGAGCGAAAAATCCGTTGTCCCTGTTTAACCCCAAGGCAACTGAATCAAATTTACATATAATTTCAAGTTCTGCAGTTTCTCTTTGAAGCTGAGATTTGTTATTCATCTGTTTCAACACAGCTATTAGCAAGTCATCAATGGAATGAACAGAGAGATTGAAGTGTTCCCCTATTGTTTTTTTAGTGTTGCGATTTCTGATATCAGATTTGTGTGCATTTATTCTTTTGCGCAGAGACTGTCCTGTTTGTCCAATATAGAAGGCAGAGGGGCATTTCCGGCACATGATGGCATAAATCACATTGGTGGATGAGCAGGTGAATGAGCCCTTGATGGAGTAGGTGGCTTGATTGGTCCTGTGATAGTGTCTTCTGTGTAGATATGAGGGCAAAGTTGGCAGCGTGGTCTGTTGCAGGGATATGTTCCTGCTTTAATGTTTCTGTTGTTTGATCTGTAGTTGCTGGTGAGTATCCGTTTAAGGTTGGGGGGCTGTCTGTAAGCAAGGAGAGGTCTGTCTTGAGAAAGTGAGGGACTGTCTTGAAGAATAGACTGTAAATCTTTGATGTGCTGAAGAAGTCTGACTTGGGAGTTATAGGTGATGACCAACGCAATAGCGTTCTGTTGTCTTTTTTTCTTGGGCTTCTCCTGTAGTAGTTGACATCTGGGTAGATGTCTGGCTCTGTCAATCTGTTTCTTCACTTCTGCGGGTGGGTACTGTAGTTTTAAGAATGCTTGATAGAGATCCTGAGGATACCCAGGAGTACCCAGAAATCAACTACTACAGGAGAAGCCCAAGAAAAAGAAAATATTTTTTTCCCCCATTCTGTAAGTTCCCTATCTTCAAAGCGTTGGATGAAGTGGGATTTTCTCCCAAGAAAGTTCATGCGAGTAAATAAATGAGTTAATCTTTAAAAGTGCCACAAGACTCCTTATTCGTTTTGCTGACCAAGACTAATGCGGCTGTCCCTTTGGATCTGATCATAGAGTATGTTCTGCATAATACCAAGTGACTGTTGTGCATAGTAATAACATTGTGAATTGATACCATAGCTTTTCTATGCAGCATGTTTCAGGGGTAGAATTTTAACTTGGATGGTGTGATTAGAAAGTCAGCTATGTATTAATTATTGTGAAATACGGAGGGTCTGTTTAAAGAAACATGATTTCATACATCACATATCATCTATGTAGACTCAATATAATACTTTTACAATCTTGTTAGCAGATCATGTTATAACCTAGAGGGGAGACTAGGTTATATACAACTCCTTGACACAGTTTTAATGGTTTTAAACTGTCTCCGCTAGCCACTAATGGGTGCTTGAAATCACGTGAGTTAGCTAGATTTTTTTTTTGAAAGCTCTTTCTTTTGTCATCTAGACAGAAACACGGAGCGACTTATCCAGTGCAAAATATCATATTATTTTTATGCTCAAATCCCACAAAGCAAAGCCAATGACCCACTCAAATAAAAACACAGGAACCAACAATAAAACCTCCTTGATAGTGACACTAGCTTTGCTGAAACAGAAGGAAATGCTATGCTCACTGAATGTCTTAACCATCATCCCCAATAACTAAATTTCCATATAAACCTGCCAGTCTATAATTATGCCCTTCAGAAAGCTGACAGTAACATGTAGATACTTGTCTCCACAAATACCGAGCCACCACTGTGGCTGGGGAGCTTCTTTGGGCCAGCAGTTGTGTAGTTCAATGTTGCTTAGATTGACCCTAAATGCTGTAGAATATCTCATCACAATTAAATTGAGTCAAAGTCTACAGTTGTTAGTCAAGCAAAACTCAATTTGTTCAAGTGGCAACGTTTTTTAGAGGACTGTAATGGAACAGCAGAATCCATTCCACAGTTAAGACTGAAGTTAGCATCCTATTAGGAGGCCCATAGTACACTCCCTCTCTCCCGCCAACTAATCACTCCCACTCAAAAACTCGTTCTTGAATTATGTGTGCCACATCTCTTTTATTATTATTTAACTCATTCTTGTGGTTCCTATGGGCCACAACCGGTCAGGGGCTTGTGGGACAAGTCTGTGAGTTGACACTTCTGGGAAGTTTGAGAAAATTCAGGAAAGGAGTCAAAATGTTGTTTCAAAAATGTCTCAGCTGTTAATTTTTTGAAAAAGGCCCTGCTTTTGGCTCATTGCACTTTGTTTTCTTGGTCTTTATGAGACATGACTTTTAGCGCATTGGATTCTTTGTTTGTTTGTTTGGGGAAGGCACTTGCCAGGAGGAGGTATGGTGGAGAGCTGAATTAACAGGGGAGTACTAAGGAATTGTCTACATGTATTGCGACACAGCCACAAAAGTGTAGCTGTGCTGCTGTAGTGTTCTAGTGAAGTGCCATTACACTGACAGGAGAAGCCAATCTACCTCCTCAAGAGGTGGTAGCTAGACTGTCAATGGGAAGTAGTATCTCTCGTGTCAACAGAGTGTCTACATGAGGATTACATAGCTCAGCATAACTATGTTGCTTAGGGAGGGTGGATTTTTCACACCTGTAAGTGACATCAGACCAACATAGGTCTGCATTGTAGAGATCTATGGTAAAGAGACCTATAGTATAAAAATCTGTATAATATGATGATATAAAAATGTACCTGTTGCCGACTCCAGGCTTTGCTACAGCTGCAGACCTGAGTCAAAGTGGGAGACGGGGATAAGATGAGAGGACAGGAAACACAGAGAGGCAGAATGCAAATACAAAAAATATTTACTTCAGAAATGAATTGCCGGAGGGGGAATACTGAGTGTTTCAAGACAACAGAAAATAAAAAATGAAGTGAAAAGAAAGCAACTAGAGCAAAAAATAATTCTTTTTTAGCAGATTCAAGAAAGATGAATGTGAGGGTGTGGACAGGTGTCAGGAATGGACTCAGGAAGGTTACCACACATGGCAATACATGCCAGAACACAAGGAACTAGAAATAGAGGAAGATGAGGATGTGTAAGATATAACTGGTCAAAACTGACAGACCAAAATGGACTAAGGATAAATGAACCCATGAAGCTGGTGCAAGACAGAAAACGGTGGAAAGATTTCAGTCAGCCGCCTTGTCACTATTGAGCTGATGGACATGAACAAAAGAAAAAGAGCAGGAGGGTTTCCAGGAAATGATGTAATGGGGGTGCAAGGAGGACAAGGAAACAGACTTGGAACAATATGTACAGGATATAAGGATCTCAGGATATATGAAGCAGGTACATGGAAACATGCTCCAGGGTCTCAGAATGCAGGGGTGCAGAAAGAAGAAACATATTGATGAGGGCTTTAGATTTAAGAGGTGATGGTGTGCAGTGGAACAGGTAAGGCATCAAAGGGGTTTTCAGTCTGAGAAAACTGTTTCTTCTTTTTTTCACATAGACGGATTATGTAATTGGCTGTTTATTTCAGGGTGTGTGGGGGGGGTGGCAAACTCATTTTCTTTGACGGACGAGATTTGACTTAAATGTACTTCAAGTGGGCCGTACATATAATAAATGGAAATACTAGGACACTCTGTCTATTAGGGAGACAGTGTGGTCCCACAAAACGCAGTCACAGGCTGGATGGAAGAGATTCTTGTGGCCCATGGGCCACACGTTTGATACCTCTGGTTTATTTGAATCTATTTTACATCTACGCTCTGACTTCCTGCTTCAAAATGTTTTACAAACAAAATTGTAAGATTGTTGTTTTATTAGGCAATGATAAAAGTGATGAGGTTTCATGTTAATTCTATGGGCCAAATTTTGCCCTCAGAGATAACATCCATATTTCTCAATGGAAACTATGTAACCTTGGCTGCATCTACACTGGTAAATTAAGGCAACTTAAGCTTGGCTTAAGTCGACTTAATGTGCCCTGCGTCTACACTACACTTTGCTTAAGTCGACTTAAGCAGCTTGCTTAAGTCGACTTAATGAAAATAAAGTCGGCTTAATGAAAATTAAGTCGACTTTATTGAACCACCTTTCTACTCGACTTAAGGCTTAATTCGATTTTCTAAAGTCGAATTAAGCCAGTGTAGCCCTGGGGTAGCCCTAAGTCGACTTAGGGCTACCCCAGGACTACACCATTGCCCTCCCTGCCGGGGGTGGGCACAGGGGGAACCTGGCATGCCCCCCAAAGGGCAGGGCATGTGAGCATAGTGTGACACTGTCTGGATTTAGGGAAGCATTTATGATATTATTTTCTATGGATATCTCATAAATGCTATAATCCATAGGAACTATGTCATGTTTGGTATCAATAGAAAGGTAGTAATTTGCTGGGAATGATTATATAGTTTATGTCTAGGAATTCTATTTTGATTAGAAGGTAAGAATTTGATGTTATATCCATACTTTAACTTGTGTCATTCTGGAGAACTGTCTTAGACAGGATGGTGTAAACAACCATTGTCTCCTTAATGTTTAGGAATTTGCCAGGTGATATGGTTCCAGGGAATAAACTGATGAGCCATTAAGGACACAATGGTTGTATTCTTTATGTCCTCAATGGCTCATCAGGATACTCCCTGGGACCATTCTACCTGGCAAATTCCTAAACATTAAGGAGACAATGGTTGTTCACACCCTCCCGTCTAAGACATTTCTCCAGAAGGACACAAGTTAAAGTATGGATATAGCATCAAATTCTTAACTTCTAATCAAAATAGAATTCCTACACATAAACTATATAATCATTCCCATCAAATTACTACCTTTCTATTGATACCAAACATGACATAGTTCCTATGGATTATAGCATTTATGAGATATCCATAGAAAATAATATCATAAATGCTTCCCTAAATCCAGACAGTGTCACACACAGGGCTCTGCCCTGCCAGGGTACCTGTCCCCCTTTGCCCCATTGTACACAGAGGGTGCTCCCCCCCCCCGCCACCGTGGACCTGCCCAAGGTCCCCCTAGCCCCACAAAGTCGACCTAGAGCATCCAGTGTGGACGCTCTAGGTCGACTTTGTAAATTCCCCTTTAAGTCGACTTTAATTTTAAGTGTAGACACACTAAGTCGACTTAAATAAAGTCGACTTAGTTAAAGTCGACTTAAAAGTGCAAGTGTAGACATAGCCCTTGTGTAGACAGTCACATTCCCACCAGGAGATCTGGGATTTAGAAGTGAGCTGGCCAATGCTTAATTTGTAAGGAAGCTGGTCTGTTGGCTTGTCCACTACCACAAAAGACAAGAAGGAGAGATTAAGACTTCCAGACAGGTTTGGAACCTATCAATGTGGAGTAGAAAGTCACATACCCCTTTATTGTTGAAGGGGGCAGACTCAGGATGAAGCTGAAGCCTAAAGAGAGGTGATGGAGATCTTGGTGAGATTATAGAACATTTGAGGTAATTTTTGGTAAATTAGGATTAAACTGGTGATTTTTTTCTGATCTGCCCACCTTTACTCATGACTCCCAATGATTTTACTGAGGATTGTGTGCAGGATTGTCTGCCTGTTGTGCAGGGCCTATGAGAACATGGATGCTATCCACTATGCTTTATAGTACATTACATTGTTCTTTGAATACTGTGTTCATTTCATTTAATAGGGAGATCCTAACTGCATTGTATTGGCAAATTTCTTATGTAAGATTGTTTGAGACTACACAGATATCATTATTACAAGTATCATTACACATAGTTAAATTGGCACAGTTAAAGTACATGTAACATGTTTTGACACAGGGATTATCTATAAAAGCTTAAAAATAATGACAAGGACAAAAATCAGGGAATACTTCAAAAGACGGAGCAATAAAGTTGTAAAAGGCCTCGTGACATAATGCTTAATATCTGAACTTTCTCTGCTTCACCAGAAACCATCTGTGAAACAGTAGGTAAGGTGGGTGAAAAAGGAATGACTGGAAGAATAGGCAATGAATCATGTTCTGATTTGCTTATTTTTAATTAATAATCCTATCTTTCTTCCCCAGTATATTTTTATGTGTTTTTGGTCCAGTGCCTTTCCCTTTAAAAAAGCAATTTAAAAAAAAAATGTAATATAAGTATCCTGGCATTAATCATTTTCCACATTGGGGCTTAAATTCCAGGGTATTTGAATGCAGGTTCTACTGGTATTCCATTGACAGAATAGGTAAAGTATTTATGTTTGACATACCAAGTGAACTTTTGCCTCTACTTACTGGTTAGTAGGGCAATGACATTGCCTGGATTTGTGCACAGAAAATTGATTCAACTCTTCATTATGATACCCAAAGAATTACTGCTTCACTTCATTTGTTTTTTACTTCAAGAGGAAAAAACCCAAGAAAACAACCTAATACTGTATACTATTGGACAGATTAAAATGCTCCTTCTTCATTCAGCCCATCCTTCCTCCACTGTTCTCCCCCCTCCGCCCCGCCAAACATGTACTGCTGTTTTAAAGGTGCAACACACATTAATATTCTCTGTTGACTATGAAAATCCTTCTCCCACTAGTTCAATCAATTGCGAACCACTCATCAATGTCAATATCACAGGATCAGGCCCTAATGCTCTAATCTGTAGAACCAGAGAAATGAAGCGGACTTCTTTAAAACTAACAAACCAAAAATTAATGAAAGCAAGCATCCATGAAACATTATTGTTTTATATAGAAGAGTGAAGGCACAGGAGAACAAACAATATAAGTAGGGAGTGGGTTTTTCCCTTACATGCCTCACAATAGCTATGGTTCTTTTAAAAAAGAATAGGTAGGAAGATAAGACATGCATGCCTGGTGCTGAAGAAAAGACTGTTCGTACTCAGTGCACTGGAGAAATTGTTCAAGAACAGTTCAGCCATGGCAAAATATGACCCTGTACTGCTGCCAAGGTGAACCAGACCTGTAGTCATCTACTGAGTTAGTGCTAGTCAGAGAGGTCAAAGCTGCTTGTGAATTGCATTAAACTTATGTACCTCATTTCCCCCCCATGATTTGGTATGCAAGGACCAAAACCTTAGAAGTCGAATTTTTTTTTTTTTTTTTTTGGCTGATGAATCAAGACTTTGAGGTCATATTCAGTCCTGTACAGAGGATCAGCACAGGGTCTCTGAACTGCTGAAGACCTCCATATAAGGCTGAAATACAACATTTAGGGATTCTGCACAAGGTTGAATTTCTCACTAACATCTGCATCTAGGACCAGATGGCACAAAATACCCCAAAAGGATGTAACAGGCCCATGACCCTATTCCTTGTTCACAACAGCCAGTGGAGCATTGTGTCTTCAAGGGCTGATTGTGCTCATTATGACTAAGACATGCACATTCAGAATTATTAATGTCAGTAAGGAAAGGGGATGTGGGGGCAGGGGAGAAGACTAAATCACAAATTAACCCTCATTTCTCCCACCCAGAGGTCAGGAAAGGTAAGAAACTAATTTACATCAGAATTCAGTCTAATCCCTGGAGGCAACTCTAATATTTACATAGCAGGAAAAACAAACCTTAAAAATTTAAATTTCCATGGAAATTAAATATACATGTGCATCCTGCAAGGCACTTTACTTGGAGAAAGAGAGAAAATAACAGTATAAAGACATAGATTACATGCAGGATACTAGGTACTTTTTCGCTCAAGTAATTCTGATTGCTAGCTTGGTCTAGTGACAAACAATGTTGAAAAGCAGTTTCAATCATCTGCTAAGCAATTATATTATTTCTGAAATACAACGTTAAAAATTAACTTATTTCCAATAATAATTTAGAGCTGTGTTTATAATTAACAACTAATTCACAGCATTTTGGAGGTTATATAAAAATCATGGTGGAGTGACTTTGTAAAAAGAAAATTCTGAATTGTTATAAGAAATTTAATACTAATGGCTTGATCATGGGAAGCATGCTTTGCCATGTATTTTGTAATATCAGTTCTTGCCAATTTTCATGTGTTGCAGTTCTTCCTGGGTAAAAGGTCGCTGAAAAATCTTTTAATTGAAATTTCAAATGGCAATTTTGGGAGGATTTTTTTCTCATACGTTTCAATAAGTTTTGTTCAAGAGCAATATCTGATTTGTAGAATACACTATGATGCAGAATAACATGTTGGCATGCAATATTGCAAGGAGCAATTGCCAACTAAGATATCATTAGCACAGTTCTCTCTAAATTATTTAAAGGAAGGCTCCCTTCTAGCTTTTTCCTGGCTGACAAAACTGCTTCCTTTGGGCCACAAGGGTCCTGTTTTAGTTTGTTGTTGTTTTAAGCAAGAGTCGCACATGTTAAATAGATAAGATCTTTCCACGTTGCAAATGGACATAATTTTATTGAAGCCAATGGAGCGAAGCTGATTTACACTAGCTAAAGATCTGCCCTAGGATTTCTTGCCAAGGGATGGTCATCACTCTGAGTTGACTGTCTGGTCTAGTCTTTCCACTGGCTGAAAAATAAAAGAAGTGGATTGAGTTCTACATGTTTAGGGCCTGAATAGATGAAGTTACATTTTGCTTCAATGCAGGGTGGCAGAAGGGAATTTTCCAATTTTTTCAGAATTTGAAGGCTGTATGTATTCTTTTCCCTTTAGGAGATGTAAATTCCCTTTTATTTATTAAATAAGTTTTTTTCAAATTAATTTAAATTTCCAACATGAAAATAGAAAGTCTGAATTTGTTCTCAATTATACACTTGTGTAGCAGGGGTCACTGGAATTACACTGCTCTCTCTCTCTCTCTCTCTCTCTCTCTATCTCTCTCTCTCTGAGAGAATTATCATGCCCACTATTCATTTCTAGACAAAACCTTTTTTAGCAGAATGTTCTGGGAAGCTTTAATTTCTTCAATTACTAGTGACCCCAAGAACTATTCTATGGTAACAAGGGTTTTTGATTTTTCATTGCTGTGCCAGCCAATAATTACTCATTGAGAACATGTTTGTATATGTTTTAGAACTATAGCTATTGTGAAAGAAAGATATTGTCCTCTCTCCAGAGTGGTCTGGAGATTTATGTATCGCATGAGCTTTCATGGGAGAAAATCCCACTTTGTCAGACTCCCATTCTGTAAGTTTCCCATCTTCAAAACTTCTAAAAGTGGGATTTTCTCCCACGAAAGCTCATGTGATAAATAAATCGGTCAGTCTTTAAAAGTGCCACAGGACTCTGTTGTTTTTCTTCCCATGGAAGTTATGTCAATATTCCTTCCACAGAATATTATGTCAATATTCTTACCATGGAAGTTATGTCCAAGCGATTTCGATGCTGGCAGTAACATCAGTGGGAAACTTAGAATGCCCCAGTCTCAGCAAAGGAGCAAGGCAGTGGTAGATGCCGACATGGGCCTGGAAACTCTGCTTAATTTGGGGTATTTTAAATCTCCCAGGCATGCTTCAGCTTACCATGTTGCTCCTTTTCCCCCTCCCCACTGAGCCCTCCTTCACCATGTCTACCGAGCACCTGTGTTCCACAGAACACCCATTAAGAAATACTGCACTAGCAGGCGCAGGCTGCACTGGTCTGAAAGATGGCTTTGCTTGGATACTCCCCCAGCATGCTTGGAAGCTATTAGGCACCACCCCTGAGACACAGCCGTTCCTCCCAGAGTCCACTGGAGCTGTGAGTGGCTCTGCATTGCCTTGTACAAGCACTGCTCTAAATGCACATTCCAGCCCTTTGTGTTCAAGGTGCTTCACAAACTCATTGTTCCCACATAGCCCTGGCATTCTATCTGATCCTGTGAGAGTCTTTCACAAAAGCCTTAGGTTTAACCCTTTGACGGAGAGTTTTAGATCAAGTACTCCTCTTGGTATTTCAATAAAAATGCATTTTTTAAAATTGAATTAATTTCATTTTAACTTTTAATGAATACTTAACTGCGGCTTACATATTCATGATACTTAGAGATGCCTACATACCATTTGTAATAAGGTCTAAACTGCTAATGATATGTTCTACATGGCCATTTATACTCTCGGATAATTCATCAATGAAGAACATAAAATTCAGGGAAACTAGATGGCTCACAGCCAGTCAACAGTTTAGATTCCCTCATGTAAGTGGTGTCCAGAGTTTGACACCATCTCATTGCTGTTCAGTGGCCTTACATGTGTAGTAAATTGGTAGTCCCAGGCCATTTCCTAGTCCAGATCACAAAAACCACCACAACTGGAATACTGTTGATAGTCTTAGTAGACAACTCCAGAATTGAATACACATGCAGTGTCTGACACTTAAAAGAATTACCAGATTTCCAGGTCAGGGTTGAAGGCACAATGGAAAGGTTGTATAGAGAGACTCACATTTCCTCTTCCTGCATTTTATCCATTTAGAGGATAGATAAAAAGCTTCATTCCTCCGAGCTATCCATTCAGACACTAACATTTTCTTTATGACAAATTAAATAGTTTCCTATAATATCCAACTTTTTACACTTGTGTGTCCCCTGAGGACCAGAGGCAAATGTTCATGTTGATTTTGAGCTTGGGAAGCTCTTTTGGAATTTGTTTTCTTTCTATCTGTTTTTAGGGGTAATGTCAATGTCATTTGAAGTTACGAAGCAATTAAAGTGTTTCTGTATCTTTGTTCTTAGACACAGACAATATGCACTTGCCAAGAAGAATCTGACTTGTTGACAAAGTTTCTGACACTAATATAATCTCCTGTGTGGGGGTGCATTAGTCATGTCCCAAAAATACAATTAATAACGTTTCATAAACCAATGCTGCATTTTAAAAGGCACTGCTATGGTTGTAGTAACAATATCATAGCCCCTAGGAGCCATAGCCATGCTAGGTGTTGGAGACTGAAGTTATGTGAGTGGTCAAAAGCACTTGTCATTTGACCTCTGTCTCACAATGCACCTAAGGCATGGAGGTACTCTCTGTATGCCATCATGTTATTTTGTTTTATTGCTTGTAAAATAGCATATACTGTACACATCAGGCTGTCTGTAAAGCGCACACTAGCTGCATTTTTGATCCAATTCCATAAAATAAATCAGATAAGAAAATCAAATTCTTCTTCAGTAATGTACCTGATGATCATACAGAACAGCAAAACTATATTACTGTATAAGGTCCAGCATGTTAGGTGCCTAATACCTTTGAAGAGGAGACAGTTACCACTCTTTATGTTAATACCTTATATCAGCATGTAAATAACTTTGTAAGCAATCACTGAAGCATTCTCAACATAAGATTAATAGATCTGATTTGTTTATGTATTCATCTAATTTAGAATAGAAATATTTTGGACAAACTAGATATGAAAATATGTCACTAAAATTTATCAGTGCTATGTATAGAGGTGTGTGTATATATATAAATATATAGTTACACAGTTGGTATCTATGATGAGCTAAATCAGATAAGATATTTAATATACAATCCTGTACTGCATGTGCAAGAGATTCCACTCATCTCTCTATTTCTGTCAGTTGTAGCTTTGGTAGGAAATTAAAAGTTAATTTTGTCTTTGTCCTTTTGTCTTTTTCCTTATCAGTATTGCCTCCAAGGCATGCTAAAGTATGCTCAAAGTGACCTTCAGTTTACTCATATCATCCTGACACAAAGTGATTTAGTCTCCGCACTTGTAATGTTTAGTATTAACCACAAGAAACATATTCGCTCACTAGCAAATATACTGCATTGTAGTCAGACTAGAAACAATTTTCCTGTCCCATAAAAATTTTGAGATTTCAAAACCTTTTCAGTTCCATATCAGAATAAATGGCTGTTGACATTTTTATTATTATTTGCACAACATCCAGTGGTGTGCTAGGTACTATATAGGGTAGATATGCCATCAAGTTGGTGCCCCAAGAGGCCTAAAAATATCTAGAATTTGGATAAGGGAAAGCACAAATGGACAAAAGGGAAGAACAAGGTATGGATGCAGAGCTACTTAAATAAGATCATGTGGAAACTCAGTTTAGTGTATTTCATAAACCCCAATCCATTTGAGCATAACTTTCAGAATATTCTAGTCATATTGAGTTCAGTGATCAAAACCCAAGACCATTAATTTCAAGGAGATGATTCATGAATTTACAGTTATGTACATGCTCAAGTATTCTTCTTTACTGGGGCCCAGAAAGCAGTTAATACATTTTTTTTAATGGAATATATTAATTACTTCACTTCTCATTGCTCCCCAAAAGCAGAATGAAACTGTGGTGCAGCTCAAGTTTTTCACTAATGACCAATCTGAAGGGGAAAGGACAGACTCCTATTTACAGCTTTACACGTGCTGGCTTCTACATACAACTTTGGGGACTTAACAGACTCCCCAATTCAGGATGGGATCACCATCAGCAGAAGGGCTGCTCCAGGAAGACAATCTCCTGGTGGACAAGTTCCAAAGGGGTAGCCGTGTTAGTCTATTGCAGAAAACATTTTAAAGACTAACAGATTTATTTATCACATGAGCTTTCATGGGAGAAAATCTGATGAAGTGGGATTTTCTCCCATGAAAGCTCATGCAATAAATAAATCTGCTAGTCTTTAAAAGTGCTATAGGACTCAGTTATTTTCCTGTTGGACAGATACTTTGACATGGGGCATTCGGTGGACACCTCAAGGAAAAGGAGGAAAGCCCTAGGAGGCACGACACACCAGAAGTGTAATCAGTTGCACAATAGCAAAAGTGAGCAGTTCCATCAGGGTTGCATATCTATAGTGAGATACATTTAATGTGGGTGACTGCACGATGGATGGCTAAAGATATGACCCATGCTAGAAAAGCACTGCAAAGAGTGTGGCAAGTTGAACCATTTTAGTATTCAAGAGCAGAAGAAGGTTCCAGACAAAAATCAGTGAGACTTCAAAAAGAAGGGAATAGCACAACCGAAAACAGTGGTGATCACAGCTCTCTCCTTGTGTAGGAGAGCATATCAAGTTCAGGGATAACAAAGGATAGCACCAACCTCTGTGCATGCACCAGTATGAAGAGTATCAGCTGGTTAGCAGGGCCTCCTGCTACGTCATTCCCCAGGGTGAATTGAACTTGAACACAAAGGGCATTACAAAGACCAGGCACAATCTAATTAAGAACAATGGGAGAAGGTCATCCATGGGAAAATATGACCTCATGGTAAGTAATCTGAAAAATAACAGACAGTAGCAGCTGAAGTTGGAAGTGGGGGATGGTAAGTACCACCAACCCTTCTTGAGGAAAACAGTCATACAATCCCTAGATCTGATTATTGAAACTAAAGGACCTCAAACAAAATGTACATGACCTCAATTCACAGATGCATTTAAGCACACATTTAACTTTAAGCACATTGTTAAATTCCACTGCAGTCAGAACATGAGCATATATGTACGTCTCACTAAAGTGCTGTCTTGAATACAGCTGGTTTCCTGAATGAGGGCCATACAGAACAACTGGTAGAACGCTAAATTTGCATGCCAAAATTTGCTTAGTAGAGTAAAACTGAATTCAAATTTTAAAATGAATTTACTCCAGTTGCCTGTCTGCTCCTTTTGCATGTGCTTTCTATTAATATGCTACCAAAAAATCTTACTGCCATGACTATGTGAAAAGAAAAGCAAATTTAAAGTGAACACTGGAAAATATTTATGGAAAGTGCATTTTGAATTCCTAAATGGACATGCAGACACCAGAAAATCTTATTCCATTAAGCCACTCAGGAAAAAAATGTATCACATGGCTAATGTGTTGAAATGACTAGACAATAACTTGTGTTTTCAGTATCATGGACTTGCAACAAATAATTGTTTGCGAAAGTTATGTAGCAAATCATTTCCCATAACAAATATAGTTGTGAAAACCATAATCTGCTTATAGACAAATCACAACTAGAAGCAGAAGAAAAATTAATAAAAAAAATCAGGAAATTGGTGATCCAGCTCCATGCAATGCCTTCCCTATTACTAAGGACATGTTTATAGCTCAGTAATTTCCTGAATTCTCCCAGATCTCTATTTAAATTTAGGTGCTGCATTTATCCAATCACCAATCTATTAGTACATTCCTGCTTAATAAAGAGGTGTTAAATAGATCTTCTCTTTATCTCCGTAGCCATTTTTCAGAATTCACAAATTATGTTTGGAGTTGTCACCATACAGATATTTTAATTTCTGATCTCGCTTTTCCCCCCCACCATCATTGACCACCTATCTTTCTTGAAATGATTGTCCTTTGTAAATGTCTGATTTAATAGCAAAATTACAGTTTGGGATCTTTCAGCAAACACACTGATGCTGACTTCCACCAAATCACAAACAAAAACCTCACTTACGTTTCTTTATGATGCACTTAAATGGTCCAATGACAGACAGGGAAGAATTGCAAACCCACTAGCCATTTGCTGGCTAGACAGAGACACCAGGAATCCTTCCCTTGAGCTCTCTTTTGTTCTTACTTTCCATTTTCTCCTTCTCCTTCCATCCTTATTTCTTTTTGTCACTTTTAGTTATTGCTTCTCTTTTTGTCCTTTTACCTTGCCAACCTACCTATCTCCAGGCTTCCACAGGTTTTATACTTCCCTTCTCAAATGTTTCCCTTCTAGCTTTTCTTTTCCCTTTGTCCAACGTCCTTATTTTCTCTGACCTTGCTCTTTTCCCCTTAGTCTTCTCTTGTCCTCACTGGTTTTCTCTTCTCTGGCTATCTTCCTCCCCTCTTTGCTTTTCTTCCGCTCCTCTCTTTACTTTCTGTTACTTTTCAGAGTTACCCCATCATTTGAAATTCATGCACAGGGCATTTCTATTTCTTTTTCAGCCACTAGGGCATCCTCCTAGAGCCAAGGCTGTTATATTGTTTAAAGGCATCTGTGATGGGATACATTAGTTCTCATCCCACCCATGGGAACAAATGTAGCATAAATGTGGCAGGAAAACCTTTTTAGCCCTAAATATCTAGTATTTGTCAAATAGGGTTTATTTTTTATTCTTTCCATTTTTCAAAAGGTTAACTTGCTCAGTACTGTCAATTTCAGATTTCTGATTCTTCCTTGCTGTTAAGCATCTCTCTGACATGGTCTAACATCTTTATCATTTCTTGAAAGAAAAGGGGGTGATTTTAAAATTACAAATAAGAACAGCAGCATCCTCTGTGTAATTCTGTGTGCTTTGTTTCTCCAATGTTAACTCCAGTTCTTTAGTTCTTCCAAACAGACTTAGAGCTTGACCTCAAATGCAAGGGTGAGCTTGCACGCAGACACTTGAAAAATACTTTCTTTCCTAAGGATGCTGAAATGTATCATACCCTAAACATTCCATTCAGCTTTCATCCTTTCACAGACATAGCAATATTCCTATAACTCTGTAAAGGTGTCTCCTGCCCCCTTTAAGAATCAGAGCCTTAAAGCTGGTTAGCCTGAGCTAATTAGCCCTTCCAGCCACTCCTCAGAGGAGTGTGAGACTTAATTAACTGGAGAAGGGGGAGCCTGAGTCAAAAGAACAGCAGCAGGAAGCTAAAACAGAAGGAAGAAAGTACAAAGGTCTCCAGGCAGGAAGGCCTAGGAGAGATCTGGAGCAAGCAAAAAGATGGGTAAGGTTTCTTGGCAGCAGACAAGCCTTTGGCTATAAAGCAAAGGAAACTGCTCATAGAGGAAGCTGAGAAGTAGTAAAAGGACTATGGTGGGCTAAGTAGGAAGAAGCTGGAAATTAATTGCTAAAGAAGTTGCATAACTAGAACTAAGTGATCCTGGCTCCAGCACTCTCAGGAGCAGACCCACGCAGAGATGTTATTTTGGACTTCTAAGTTTTGTTTCCACTCTGAGGTAAAAGCCATTGTTCAAGTGCTCCTTTGAGTCTTTAGTGCAGGGATGTAGAATGAAGCTAGTGGGAATGGCTTGTCCTTGACTGTGCAGTTAAGGTAACTTCATTATTTCATTAAATGGGAAACTGAGGCAGGCTACAGAAGAGCCTTATTTGGTTTGAAGGGAATACTACAGAACAGGCATATCCATTTATATGCTTTTAGCAGGGCAGACTATGCTTCCTTCCCCTGTTTCTCAGCACAGACACATCACACCATTCAGCATGTGAATCTTTTACTCTTTATTTACAGTGCAACGTTCCAAACACCTAGGGTCTCTGCTCCCTTCCTGCCAGCCCCACTTCCCCAATTGCCATGGCTGACCCAGTTTATATCCCTGAGTCAGGTCCTCAGCTGCTCCTCATCTTCCTGTTTAGGCCAGGGCTCTGACTCAGCCTAATCACCAGGCAGCTGCTGCCTGCCCAACCTTAGCCCTAGGCTAACAGAAGTAGAGGGGGGGAGGAGTTCATTAACTGCTCCTGCCCAGTTACAATGCCCAGAACTTGCAAGTGTCTTCACTTGGAGAGATCACGGGTATGCAGCCCTAACTTCAGCAGCCTAGGGAGACTATGCTGGGGCTTAGAAGTCAACCCCTGTGGAGCAGTTTACAGGTTCTGGACCTTAGTCCTTAATACTAATGTGTGTTTGGGGCAAGGCTTGTGCTGAAGTCTGAATCTAAATTCTAGTGTCACATGTACAATAGACCATTCAATAACCTCTCTGTCACCCACATATTACATGACTATGGCTCATTGCCTGCTAGCATCCATCTATTCACCCCTGATAACTTTGCCTCAAGCTCAGAGATAAGCTGTATCTTATCTCTGGGGGTAGCCTGAGTAGGTGAATGATGAAATAATACACATACTACTTTTGCCCAGGAATAAAAATCCTAGGCCCTGCATTTGGCAGAACACTGAGTAAAGCTCTGCCAATTTATCCATACAGGCTCAATACTCATCACCAGGCTAAGGTACTTATACATAGCATAAAGTTATGCTTCATACAAATTTGTATGCATTGAGCCAAAGGAGCATCCTCATCAAGTGGTGAAGTAAAAACCCACTGAAATAAATGAAAACATTTCCACTGGCATCTGTGGAATTTGGACCTGATCCAAAGCACATCAATGTTTCTATTTATGGTATTTCCAAGGTATCTCTTGTCATGGTATCTAAACAGACAGAGGGGAAAGGTTACACTCTGGACAAGTTATGCATGAGTGCTGTACGAAGTGGGATTTTCTCCCACGAAAGCTCATGCGATAAATAAATCTGTTAGTCTTTAAAAGTGCCACAAGACTCTGTTGTCTTGCTGTATGTATGTATGTTACATCTTTGTTCCAAAACAAACAAGGAGTCCAGTGGCACTTTTAAAGACTAACAAATGTATTTATTGCATGAGCTTTCATGGGAGAAAATCCCACTTCTTCAGATGCGTGGTTGCCACTAGCAAGTCCTGTTTATGGTTGTCTACAAAATGTTATAATGCAAAAGAAATTACCATTCTTTATCTATACTCCTAGATTTCTAGGATCTTTAGTCACAGCTAACTGAAAAGGAAACATAAAAGAAGGCAAGAAAGTGATTAAGAGAAATTTAGAAAATATACAAGAAACAAATTAAAAATAAAAAACTCATTTCAGAAATCTGATCATGGAGTATAGTTAACCAAGGAAGTGTGTTGAAGAACCTAAAAAAGAAGGAAAAAATTAAATGGATAAGCCTTAAAAAAGATTATTACAGACCATTGCTTGAACTGAGTAATCCAAGAGGCACAACCGATATGATAGGCCTGATTCTGATCTCAATAGCCCTAGTTTTACAAATTGAAGTAACTCTTGATTTATACTGAGGTGAGATCAGGCCCCAAATTTTCACCAACAGGGAAGAAGCTGAAGTCTGAGGAGAGGCAGAATTGTTCTGATGTTTCCAGGCTTTTTCTTTCTGACTGGCTTATCCATTTGTGCCTGTTGTGGATCATCATTAGGGTGTAAATGCAAATTATCATTATTTAAATTTTGGTCCAGTGTATCTAAAGGTTCAAGTCAAAGAAAATGGTAGAAAACTTCGCTCCTTTGGCACAGTGGAACCCTCAGCAGTAAAAGTGAAGCTTGTCTATGTGAGAGATGGAACGTTCTGTGGGCTGGGCTGGCTGAACCTATGAAATGAGCCATCACCAATTTCTGATACATAGCACCAAAAGCATTTATATTAAAACATACTCACAGGCACCCTCTCAAAACAAGATACTCCACTTCACATGCTTGTCCCTCCAGGGACAGGATGAGAGAGCTAATAATAAATAACAAGTAACAGAGGTGTAGTTATGTTGCATAATGCACTACTCGAAGGTTCTCAGATACTATGGAGATGAGTGCAGTATAAAACTTCTGTGAAATAGCTGCAGGCCTTTGGAACAGAGACTGAGGTTCCTTATTCATGAAGGTTTGGTATAATGGGAAACTAATGATAATAATGAGCTGTTTCTACTAGGAATCAACAGTCACCGTAGTTAATATAATACTGGTATTTCCAAGTAAGTGAGTTAAGATACTGTGATATATCTCCTAGCTGGGGATCAACAGGAAATGGACTAAAAGACAGCTGAGGTATCCTTTTAGTCATGCGTAACAGTGAGAATTTTAAAGACACATCAGTGGGAATTAATACCTCTGTGAATACCATATTTACTTTAGTACTTGTGAGAGGCAGAACTGAAACTGCCCGTCAGGTTTGGGGATATGAAGTCAAAGAGCTGCTTCTATGGGTCTAGCATGCTTCTCTTTCTTAACTACAACAGTTGAGTGGCAATCTTTGCCCCTTGCAATTAAACTCATACAAGTGTGAGATAGTCTAGTGCTAACTAATGCTTGTTTCTTAGACCTCTCTTAAAGAGAGGAATTACTTGATTAGTAATCAGTAATACCTCTCTTTAAGTAATTAGTAATCAGACATCATGATTTACTCTTTTATAGCTCATGAAAGAAAAAATTAGGGTCAGGATTTTCAAATAAGAGAACTTAAATCCATATTTAAGCACCTAATTAAGTGACCTGATACCCAGAAGTGCTGAGCTCCCATGCACTTTAGTGGAAAGACACCAGATGATAATCTGTCCCTTTGTCTCAATATAAAAGAGCTTCCAAAAATTAAAGGGGTATTATTTTTGTAAGCATGCTATCCTAAAGAAGAATTAAAAGCTTGGAAACAGTTACGATTATATATTCTAAGGAACCATCTGAATCAACCCTTCAAGCAAAGGGAAAGAGGAAGAACAGTGGAAAATTAAATGCAGATTTCTTTCCTATTTGCTGATTAATAATTCAAGATCTGTATTTATTTATTCATACTAATTGACTGACAAAGTTATATAGTGGAATAATTGAAGAGAAACTAACTGCTGTCTCATTTTATTTTAATAGTTTATTAAAAACCTGGCTATTCTGAAGACCCCTTCTTTAACATGTCTTGATGGCAGTCAGCACGGACACATCATGAGGCTTTCAGGGACCTCAGCACCTTGCATCAGGTCAGTGGGGAATCCTGCCTTCAGTTGTAGTGGGCCATAAAATGGGGAGCTCAGGTCCTCTTGAGATCAGGCTCCTCTTCCTGCTAGCTTGTTCTATTAAGCACCAGATTGTCATTTGTACTAAGGCCTCTTTATACCATTTTGGGAGTATTCAAGGGACTTACTGTAATTTACATAATATCCCTTGAAGGATGCTTGAGCAGGCGTAGGATATGTCTATAATACAATCACAGCTTGAATACCTCAGCTAGCTTTAATCTAGCTAGCCTGTGTCCTGGAACAGCTGCTGTGTGGGTGATATAAGCCTAGGTATCTAAGAGCGAGTCTATACTGACAGCAGCAAAATCACCGCCACCAGCACAATCTTCAGTTTTCCACTGAGGTGTCTGTGTAGACGTGCTCAATCAACAACCGAACTGGAGCTGGAACACCAGCTCCAGAACTGCACTAACACTAAGCCAACCAGACGCCATTTCCAGTTGGCTTAGTGTTACTGTGTAGTGAGGATTTAAGAAGTTGGCGGGAAGTATGCAAAGTATTTTATATACCTTGCGTATCTCCTGTCGACAGCTGCCAAAAACAGCAGCTAGTGTAGACTAGGGCTCAGGGTTGATCCATGCTGAAGCAGGAGCTGTTGTGGCTTCAGTGTTTCAATACCAATTAAAGCTAACTCAAGTATATCTACACAAGCTGCGGTTGCTCCCTGTGATTGCAGTATAGACATACGTCCACTGCTGACTGTTACTAACACACCTAACAAAAGAGGTATGCCAAACAAAACAAAAATTCATTTGTGGACAAGATGAACCAATAATCCTTCCAACAAATACACTATTGTGGATATTCATATGTAAATTCCTGACCCTTCAGTATTTTCCATAAATTGTTTCTCTATTTTCTTTAGTAGTTTTCTCCTATCTCAGATGTTAGGAGTCAATTCCTGATTGCATCTTTGTATCCATGTACACTGCAATAAAACAGCCTCATCTGACCCACATCAGTTGATTTGGGGTTGTAGGGCTTGGACTATGGGATTGTAAAATTGCAATGTAGATGAGCCCAAGCTCTGGGATTCCGCAAATGGGGAGGTTATTTGATTGCAGTGTAGACATATCTTAGAAGGCAATGGCTATCCATCCATTCTTCCTCTTTTTGGGAGCAGTCTCTTCTCAAGTCAAAAATACAAATGCCTTTTCCACTGTTAATCCAATCTACAACAGTGTGCCTTTTTTGATTAAAATGTTCATTAGATCAGAATCCTCATTGGTGAGGATTTCCTATGAGGTATTCAAACAGAATGAACATTTTTTCCCCAATCATCAGATTTCCCCAAGCTTACCTTCCAAACACAGACACATCTTGCCATTAGTGGGCTTGGTCTACACTAGAAAATTAGGTTAGCATGACTAGATTGCTCCAGGGTATAGACAGGGTGTGTTGATGGAAGCTGCTGCCTCTCAGGGATATGGATTATTTACCAACAGGAGACTCCCCGCCCACCTGCATATGTAATGTCTATGGCAGTGCAGCTGCAATGATGCTGTTGTAGCATTTTAAGCACAGATGCGTTTTAGTTCTGACAATTTCCTTTCAGTCTCCTGGAAGGACTAACAAGCACATCTCACCATATTCCATCTTCCATTGTTCCAAAACAATCTGGGCCACACTTCCAATATCCCTGCACCTCGTGTCATCATATACCCTTGTGCAAAGTGAGAGTAAAAAGTGACTGACTGCATTAGGACACTGCCATTTTAAAAGCACTTTGCATATTTTAAATGACATTACAAAATCCTGGCCAACAAAGAACCAGATTCCTTCGTGCAGAGCCTTTCATCCTCCATGACATTCAGTACTGAGACCTAAATGCAGGATCCAATTAGACTGGGATCCAGGTAATGCATTCATTCTCAGAAGCAGCACCTTTCACTCAGCCCAAACCCTTCCTTTTAAAACCTCATTCTTTAAGACAGCCCAGCTGGCAACTCCTCCATCCAGGACTGAAAGCTAGTTAAGTCCCTTTGCAGAGTAGCAGCCACTTGCCCTCCTTTTCAAGAAATCTTATTAAACCTTTCCTCCCCTTGCTGGTAGGGATATAACTACCCAGTTACATGCCCTAATATTCTCATATTTTCCTCCAATAATTTTAAACTATACTTTAATGCTTTCACTCACAATTACATAATTCACATATGCTCAAGTTTAGTTTCTCCCCGGTACCTTTTCATGGATAGTAACATGTAGAGTTACACGTGCACAGCATGGTGTTTGAGGGGGCCTGACTAAACCCAGCTAGTTTCACTCCTGTGTAATTCCACTTATCTTCATGGGTCTTTCTATTGTATGTGCTTTAGCTATGCTCTCTGCATCTAGGTGGGGAGACCAGGTTGTCATCTTTCCAGTCTCTGTTGTTGGCAGAGGCGGCTTTTGGGGTAGGCTAAGCAGGCGCACACCTAGGGCCCCAAGCTATAAGGGGCCCCCTTGCCTGCCCCAAAAGCTGTGTCTACCTTGGTTGGCAGCCAGCAGAGGAGCTGACCCCTATGTCCAGGGTTGGTGAGAGGAAGATGGGGCTGGAAGGGAGCTGTAGGTGTTGGAGGGAGAGGCAGGGCTGGGAATAGCAGCGGGGAGCTGGGGCTGGTGACAGGGGGCTCCCGTGGGCCTATACGGGGCCCCACAGGTATATAGGGGGCCCCACAATGTGCCTTTGCCTAGGGCCTCCAATAGCCAAAGGCTGCCTCTGGTTGTTGGGCCCACTTGGGAGACAAAGGAACGTCTATGATACCCTCCTCATTGATGTCAGTGAAGGGGCAGTATCTGTGGGAAAGAGAAGGGACATTTGGAGGTCTTCCCTTTGTACCTTTGATTCCTATCTACCATACTGGCTATTTGGGCAGTGTGTGCAACTAAATTATTCCCAATGCACAAGGGACTACAAAGATCACCTTTGCATCTACCTGGCTGAGCTGTGCCGTGCACTTCAGATCTTGTTGCTGCCAGACTGGACCTTGATACCTGTATCCTGAGTCTCCATAAAACCAACCAACAAAAAGCTTAATTATGGAAATGTTTGGCTACAGAAAGCAAATTTCTAACTGTCCACGTCCAGCACTTGTATACGAGATTGTCTGTGACATTGCAGATTACAGCTATCATAATCCATAGCCTGTGAACTCTGAGCTCATTAGTAGTCCGCAGGCAAATATGAATGCGTGTGCATGTGCAGGCTACTGTGCTACAGAATGTTAACAGTTAGCATCTAAATATATTGTTGTTGCTATTTTGTGCAGGTCAGTTCCTGCTTAGGTTGATGTGAGACTTATATTTACATTCAGTAGGAGAAAGTTTGAGCCCTCAAATAATGCTGTTATAAACTGTGTTAACAAATACTAGGGTTAAGTGGAATCTT
The DNA here is from genome assembly GCA_007922175.1 of Pelusios castaneus. Lineage (NCBI taxonomy): Eukaryota > Metazoa > Chordata > Testudines > Pelomedusidae > Pelusios > Pelusios castaneus. The sequence continues at coordinate 29,440,597 of ML685767.1, forward strand.
AGGCAGGTTTTATAGTCCAGAAAATAATTTTTAAGGTGTGGGTCAGTGGTTCTGTTTTATGCACCTATTCTGGTGTCAAAATTTGGTGCCTATGAAATTGAAAGGTTAAAACAGTGGTTAAAAGGCAGATAGGAGTCCTGTCTTCCTTCTTGCAGCAACCTGCGGGGGTCCCAGGCAGAGGGGAGCCACGGGTTTCCTTCTGGCTGGGACCGCTCGGGTTCCAGGCAGAAAGGAGTGAAGGGGCTCCCTTCGGTTGAGCGGTCCCGGGGAGAAGGGAGCCAGGATGAGCCGCTAGCGGCTTGCCAGTCTTGGGGAGTACTAGCCCCTCATGGGACTGGCTTTTCCCAGGACAAGCCGCTAGCGGCTTCCTGGGGAGAAGGGAGCCCACCAGGGCTCTCCATCCAGGGTTCCAGAGGGGGATTTCCTCTGGCTGGAACCCTGGCTGGGGAGCCCTTCTCCCCAGGACTGCTGACAAGCTGCAGGTCTGGGAAGAAGGGAGCAGGGGCTCCCTTTTTCCCCTGCCCTAAGTCGATTTATCTCGTAAGTCAATTTAGGGTGTCCACACTGGCTTAAGTCGATTTAAGAAGTCGACTTAAGCCTTAAATCAACTTTAAAATGAGGTCTTAAGTCAACTTAATTTTTCCTTAAGTTGACTTAAGGAATAGTTTAAGTCAATTTAAGGAAACTCCAGTGTAGACGCAGAGTAAATTAAGTTGACTTAAGCCTGCTTAAATCGACTTAATTTAGTAGTGTAGACGCACCCTGATAACTGATCCAGCATAACAATACTTACTATGACAACGATGAAGCCATTTACCTATTCACTCTATTACCAGCAGTCCTGGCCTCCTTCACTTAGGAACATAGGCTTTGATTTCACTATGGCAGCATGCGCAGGAGTCTGCATGCACTGAAGGGTTCTAAAAATACAGGTTTCAATTATGAAAACTAAGAAACTAAAATTAAGACTCTTTTCTCAGGAAGTACACTGAGTTCAATAATATGAGCAGGATTATGCTCTTTGGTTAACCAATGAGAGTTTAACCAGGACTTCAGTCTGACCAAGATTGGAACCAAAGCTGGAAAGATTTGGACAATGATACTGTGTGCTTAAATTTTTACTACTCAGTTGTAAGTGGGGAGATTTTCAAAAGTACCGAAGGGATTTGGTATCACTGGAGAACTAATCATGTTACATGTCCTACTATTCAATCTCCATGATGTATTTCCTTCAAGTATGTCAGTGACACACTATTGTCAGAAAGATCGAGACATGTGAAAAAGCCCTCAGTATAACTCTCTGAAGGACTGCACAAATTCTTTCAAAGACGGAAGTTTTAATACAAAGTTCTTTCTCTTCAAGAAACTTGTAGGTGGAGTGGTGTGTAGAATGGATAGAAGGAGAGAATGCCAGATCAAGAGTAAAAGACATATGCTTGCTGTTACAGATATTACCTATCTATGGCAGTATACTACACATATGCTCTTAAATAGAGATGTTTAGTTGCCTAATACAAATTTTAATGGACATATAAAGTTTAAGATACTGATTTAGTTAGTCTTAGGTTTTATTAAAATAGAGCTGGAAACATGAAGAATGTGTCATACACAAAAATCACTCATTTTTCTGTAAGTGTTTTTAGTTTTTATTAGTTTAATGTAGGCTCAAGGAAAGTGCAAAACGGAATTGAGTATGAGGGTGTGAGTGTATACACACAGTGATCCTCAGAGTGTCCTGGATTCTCAGCTTTGGCTAAAGGGTGTTCAGTGCTTTAGGAGATGGTAGAACAGTGGATTGAAGATGATTGAATGCTCATCCAAACCCTGGGACATTATGGTGTTTGATTTGTCCCTGGTGAATGTTAGCTTGTCTAGTTTCCAACAGCTTCCCAGCATCTCAAGGGGCCATTCCAAAACAGGATTGCTGAGACATAAGGACACTCTGGCCATTCCTCCTTTTATCCCAGTACATCCCAATATAGTGGGTTTATTCTGCCTAAGAATTCCTCTCTGCGGGGAGGTTCCTCCTGGGGGGTCTGATCAGCTGTGAGCAACACAAAATGGCCCCAACCTGCTATGGGATTAGGACCATAATATGTTAATGTGAAGATTTTTTCCAAGTAATCTTTACCATCTGGTGTCTCCAACTAATGTTCATATTAATAATTTATAGGTCTTCTCTTAATAACACAGAGGAAGCAGAATGCTAAACTCTAATAGAGAAACAGCAAGAGCTTTTTTAGAAAAAGAAGCTGATACAACCATATAGGATAGCCTAGGAAAGGAAGAGTAATAGTGGATTTCTTTTTATTTGTTTTTTGTGTGTGTGTTTTTTTTAAAAGTGTTCACTGTTCCTCTATTGCCTTTTCAGTCTACAGAAACAAAGTATGTTTATCAAGGTTTGACTAACCCGTGCAGTTCATGTAAAGATCATGTAGAAGGCGTATGCCAATGATGTAGGTATTACAGGGAGTAGTTTTTGCTGGGTAAAATATTAGATCAGTCATTGTCATGTGTAAGTTACAGCTGACCTGAAGTAGTATAGTAATCTTACCAGTTCAAGACAGCAGAATCTTCTCTCTATATTTAACTTTTATTGCCTCAGAAACCAAATATGCAAATCATCAAATGAAATCTGCAATAAACTTTACAATCATAGAGAAGCGGTAAATTATAGTTCTAAACAGTCAAATCACCCTTTCCTGCCCATGAAGAACTTCAGTTTAATCCTTTAATAATAGGATTAATAACAGCCTCACCATCCTTTTAGTCATTTTGTATAGGGACAAAATGGTTTATTAATCCTAGTAAAAAACTATGGCAACAACGCACAACATTAGCTAAGGAAATGATTCCATGGTGGAAATGAACAGCAGGAGGATTGCTAACCAAACAGTATATGCTTTAGCTACAAGAAGTAGCTGAGGTGTGTGGGAGACCCATGCTAAACTAAAAAATAAATAAACTTGAGGATAAACAAGTGAGAGTAAAGGAATAAGTCCCTCTTGGTAGAGACTTACCAGAGGATTAACAAGTAACAGAATAAAGAACCTGTGAAGTTCAGAAATGTGCATGAACTTCATGAAACATAACTCCACTAAGAAATGCAAAGCTCTGACAGACTGCTTTTGATTTCTTTTAGTAACATGTGAAGGTCAGATACATAGCTGTTCCTGGAAATCCTAAAAAGATTTGCAGGGGATGGTTCCAACAGTTAGAAAGAAGCTGCCCTATACTATATTGTGCAACACAGATCTATGGACTAAAATATATTATATTACTTCCTACAGCTGACTCAGACACAGTTGGTATAAAAGGGCTTCACATCCAGCCAAGCAGCAGGCAGTAGTTATATGCAAACAGGCTTGTAGATGCTGGACACAGAAAAGCCTCAGGAAGGTCACAGAGGTCAAGCTGATTACCTCCTCTAGCTTTGGCAAGCTCAGGGCTCAGCGGGGTTACCCAAGTTCACAGCAGCTATTGACATTCAGCTGCATTGCTTACTCATTACCAGATCAGCAGGGAACTGTCTGGGTCTAAAGTTAACCCTTTGGATACCATGTTATATTTCTTTAAAGAAATACGTTAAAATGCTTAAAACACTACGGTGTATTTATTAGACGACCTTTATGTTAACTTTGCTTTGTCTATTTGTCTCTGTGGTTATGTCTACTCTTGTTAAGCTAAGTCGACTCTGTTAAGTCAACTTAACAAGGTCGACTTAAAGTCGTCCTTGTTAATTTGACTTAGAGCGTCTACACTAGAAACTTAAGTCAGCTGCCTGCGTCCACAATAGTAAGTGCTAGGTGGATGGAGGAGAGCCGTAGCCCCCACCTCAAAGGAGCCCCATCTGCGGGGGAACTTCAGCGGCACCAGGGCTCCAGCAGGGGGAAACCCCAGCTGTCCCGGGGCCCCAGCTGCATGGAGTTGCCAGCTCCCTGCATGGCAGAGGAGCCCCAGGCGTGGGGAAACCCCTGCGGCCCTGGGGCTCCAACTGCACGGGGTTGTTGGCTCCCCATGCAGCAGAGATGCCCCAGCTGCGCGGGGAGCCGGCAGCCCCGCACGGCTGGGCCCCGGGGCTGTGGGGGTTCCCTGCAGATGGGGCTCCTCTGCTGCGTGGGCAGCTGGCAACCCCACACAGCTGAAGCGCCGGGGCCCATCTCCCCCAAGCTGGGCTCCCTTCTCCCCATCCCATCCCCTGGCCTGGAGGCCAATTAAGTCAACCTATAACGTTAGGTCCACTTAGGGTGTCCACACTGGCTTAAGTTTACTTAAGTAGTCGACTTAAGGCTTAAGTTGAATCTCAGAGGTGGTGTTATTAAGTTGACTTAATCTGTTATTAAGTCGACTTAAGAAAGAGTTTAAGTCGACTAAATAAAAGCCCAGTGTGGACGCAGCTTTGTGTAGGTCTACTTAAGAGTCCTTAAGTCAACCTAAGTTGCTAGTGTAGATGCACCCTGTGTGTCCCCCCGTGCTTTCTCAACTTTCTCCAGTAGATGATGTAATGGTTATAGGTTTTAATGGCAATCTGTGCCCAGCACAAAGTTTGCCAGGCAGCTGGCCCTGTGATATAGGGGTTAGGGCAGGAGCCTGAGACCCCAGCAATCACAGGTTTGAATCTCACCTGGGGTTGAAAAGCTATTGTTCATAGGTTTTGACTTGATCTACTTTTAGTCTTGATTGAAAAATAATATTAAAAACCAAGTATTTTGGAAAAGACGACCTTAAAACCAGCGCACTAAAAGGGACAAAACAAGTACAGAAGTAATTCAGATTGGTCAGGCTTCTTGTACAAGGCATGTTAAGCACCATGAATGTATTTGTTTGTAAAACGTCAGCTGGCCAGTGTAGCACGTACAATGGCCACCCAACCTTTTGCAAACAAGTGCATTCATGGTGCTTAAAATGCCTCGTACAAGAAGTCTGACCAATCTGAATTACTTCTGTACTTGTTTTGTCCCTTTTAGTGCGCTGGTTTTAAGGTCATCTGTTCTAAAAACTTGTTTTTTTATCTTTGGAGGCAGTGCTGAACAGAAAGCAGAAAACTGTCCGCACTGTAAGTGGTAACATATCTTTCCTCTTCCATTTGGCTCATAAGTTACACAGTCACTTCCAGGTGAAAGTCTGACACAAGAATGCAGGAGACAGAACAAATTAACAGCATTACGAAAACAAACCAGAACATTAAAATGAAAGCCATTATTAAACTTCCATGTTGAGAAAAAGATGAATAATATAAAATTCTCATTTCAAGTTAAAAGAACATATCCCACCATGAAAACCAATTTCAGATGACCCTGGGTAAGGGGGTCATTGAGTGACTTAAAAGACCTGGGTATCCTTTCTGCCCATGTGTTTGAGATATCACGACTCTCTCAATATTTGGTGTTTTTCTTAAAGCCCCAGCTCCTGGTTATGTGAGAACCTCAGCTCTTTATTATTATTGTTGTTTGTTTGTTTGTTATTATTGTATGTATAAGATGATGTAGGGGGGAGGCTGTAAGGTATTGATTTCAATGGGAGTTAGGAACTTAAATTTCTCTTGAAGATCTAGGCCTCGGGCCTTGTTTACACAGGGAAACTGACCAGATTAGTGCCTCATCTGGATCTAGATGCTTTAGCCTGGAATAAAAATCACTGTATCTTTGACAACCCTGGCTAGCACAATGAGGACCTAGCCCTTGCCTCTGGCTCGTAGGTGATATAACAGTACTATTAATCATGATTATTAGGGAAAAGTAAAGCTGGTAGTATCACAATCTTAGAATATCACAACATTATTTAGACATCTCACTCTTTCTCCTATGCAAATAGATTGCAGGTAGCTGGAAGGAATAACATCCACCATTGACGAGTACTATAGGATAGGGACATGCACACAGCTGGAGTAACCAGGAAACGGATGTCTGTGCTTCAAAGCTTCAGATATGGATAGCGCTCGTAACCACAAATAGAAGGGGAAATGAAATGGAAAGAATAATTGAAGTACTAAACTAATCCTCAGTAGACGATTAACAGCCTATAGTGACAGACTTTTGTTGTGGGTATGTAATAAATGCTCCAGCATTATTATTAACTCTGGTCACAGCTGTAAGTTACTGAGAGGAAGGTTGGTGGAGGAAAAGGGTGGGGTGGAGGGTATAATTGGGGTGATAACTGGACTCTGAAGCAAATCTTTAACTAAAAAAAATTATATTGGCAAACTGAGGGTTTTATTTATTTATTTATTTATTTTAAAGAAATAGCTGTCTGGATATGAAGAAACATTGTTCTGTTGGATGCAGTGAACAGCTGCCTATTCTCAGAGGGATAAATAGCAGAAACCTGAAAGGAATGCTCTGGCTGAGATTCCAAATGTAGCCTGTTTACTATTCTGTGAAGCTGTCTTCTGTATTAGTCTTTATTTCCTGAATCCTGAAGAAAATCTGTCCATCATCTACAAGGATCACACAGCCCAGTAGTTACACTTTCAGCGTTGGCAAAACACAGCATAGTCCGGCTGCTTCATTAAACACCCCGGAGCTGAGTCGGTTACTCTTAGGTCATCAGAAAGCAGCTTGTGCTGGTTACATTCCCAGGCCTTAAATGAAGTGCCTATAATTATTAATATTACGTTTATAATATTAGAGTTTGTTTTACTCTAGCCAAACACTTCTACACTTAGTTCATGCAAGAACCCATCATAGTATACAATTAGAATGGAGTCAGGGCCCAAGCTGTACTATAATTATAACTGAGTCAGATACAACAGCGTTGTCTCTTGAACTGCTTACAAAACAGTTCTTTATGTTTTAGCATTACTGGGATCTTAGGTATGTTCCTAAGCAATGTTAGAAACCTCAGATTTGTTTTGATTTTAAACTACATTAATTCCCGATTAAGCTCTTTCCTTATTAGGAGATGTAGGAAATGGTCCAAATTTACTGTTCACTGACATACAGGAGGCCTGCCCCAAACAAGATCTGTGAATGCCAGATATTTCCAAGCACTTATTTCACACCTACTTGCTTTCCTTCCTTCCTTCCTTCCCTCCCTCCACCTCCTGTTTGTATGTTTGTTACTTCCTGGCATTCTTATCATGCTGTAATAAATCACCCCTCCCAGGCTGGATATTATCATCTGAGTTAAGATGTGGTGCTTAGATAACGCATTGGTTAAGATTGGCCAGTCCTGGATACTCAAGACTCTTAATAGGGAAATGTATTTAAATAGGTAAGTTAATCTCACAAATCAGGAGCCATCTATGCTACAATTGCAATAGAGCTACTGTTTGGGAGTGAATTGATTTCCAAATAAAACTTCATTTAAATCAATGTAGTACTGCAATATATTTCATTACATTATACTGTGATGATCATGCTTTAGGTTTCTAGGTTGGTTGTTTGGATGTTTTTAATTGCAATAAAATATATTTTTCTTTTGACATTGTGCTGGTAGAAAGTGATACCACATTTCAGCACAGGCTGCATGAAATTAGTATACCATCCTGTTAGAGTAAAACAGGTCTGCACATCAGATCTCCTGCCCAACAGTCTGAAAAGGCAGCACTTATTCCTAACTTGGGCTGGGTGCCTTTCTTGATATTTAAAATACTACAAAATGATGTGTTACTGAGTTAATCCAATTTGAAAATGAGAAACTGCATGTGTGCAGTAACAATTTTTTCCTTCTATTGAAGCCTTTTATATTTCTCATTAGTTTTTTATATTACATGAATAGCTGGAGGCCCCCAGTCACTCCCACTTGTGCTAGATGGCAAGAAAAAATATAGAGGAAGACAAGCCATGACTCAAAGAAATTTCAGTCTATATAGACAAGAGAGACAAGGTGTAAAGGAAAACAAAGGCATAGAGAAATGGAGTGAATTACCCCCAGTCATACAGCAGGAATAGAGCTCCTGACTTCCAGCCTAATGTCTTAACCACTAACCTTGCTGCTTCTCAGTTGCTGTTGTGCCCTACTACAAGGCAAAATTTTGCACCCATGACAGATGGTGATATATAACATTACAGTCTCTGGTTGTAGATTCCTGCAATACTTAGCTATGATGACCAATCTGCTTCAGAAGAGAGCCAGTGTAACCTAATGGATAGCGTGCCAGACTGTGGTTTACAAGACCCATTTCTATTCCTGCCTTTGCCACTAGCCTGCTAGGTAACCTTGGATAAGTCACTTCACCTTAGTTTCTGTATCTCTAAAATGGGGTTAATGACAGTGACCTCCTTTATAAAATGCTTTGAGATCTAATAATGAGAAGTACTACATGAGAGCTAGGTATTATGTATTATTATTAATGTACTTGCATCAGATAACCATTTATTAACAATGCTCATACACTAGCTACACATTCTCTATGTACATTTGTTTGGCTGGTAGTTTGGAAACAGCCAGCATTTAAAGGGTGAAGTCAAAGTAGTTTTTAAAGTTGCTTATTTGTATTTAGTTCAGCCCAATTATATCTGTCACATTTCATGACAACTGCACCTGTATTCCCTCTCTCTAGGTTTTCAGCTCTTCAGTTGTCACCTCTCATGTGGAGAGCCACCTCTCTGTTCCTCTAACCCATTTTTTTTCCAGACTGCGCAGTTCCCTGCCTACCCAGTGATGGTCCCACTAAACTAGATTACTTAGATAGCCAAGCATCTGACCTTTGTTTTCCCTTCAGAAGCTATTGACTCACATCCAACTTCTTGTCCACTGTAACTCCCAAGTCCGTGTCTGCAGAACTGCTGCCTAGCCAGTTAGTCTCTAGTTTGTAGCAGTACATGACATTCTTCTGTCCTAAGTACAAGACTCTGCACTTGTCCTTGTTGAACCTCATCAGATTTTTTTGGCCAAATCCTCTAATTTGTCTAAATTACTCTATATACTATCCAGGCCCTCCAGTGTATTTCACCCCAGCTTAGTGTCATCTGTAAACTTGCTGAGGGCGTAATCCACCCCATCCTCTAGATCATTAATGAAGATGTTGAACAAAACCAGCCCCAGAACTGATCCTTGGGGCATTCCACTTGTTACTGTTACTTGTTAGACATTGAACTGTTGATCATTACCCATTGAACCCAATGATCTAACCAGCTTTAAAATCATAGGCTATGTCTACACTTGCTAAAATTAGTTTGAATAAGTTAGTTCAAACTAACTAATTCGAACTAATTTTAGTTAGTTCGAATTAGCTTAATTCAAACTAGCATGGCCACACTGGAACGTTAGTTCGAACTAAGCAAGCACTTGCTTAGTTCAAATTAGCAATCCCCATTCATTTCAATGGCCGATTAATTCGAACCAAGAAATTAATTAGTTTGAATTAACCCCTTAGTTTGAATACCCCATTCAAACTTATTAGTTCGAATTAAGGAAGCCCTTAATTCGAACTAACTAAAGCCTAGTGTAGCCCTGGCTTTAGTTAGTTCGAATTAAGCCTCCTTAATTCGAACTAACTTGCCAGTGTAGACATAACCATAGAATCATAGGATCAAAGAAACTGGAAGGGACCATGACAGGTCATCGAGTCCAGTTCCCTGCACTCATGGTAGGACCAAGTACCCCCATTAAACCATCTCTAACAGGTGTTCATCTAACCTGCTCTTAAAAACCTCCAATGTAGGAGATTCCACAACCTGCCGAGGCAACTTATTCTAGTGTTTAATCACCTTGACAGTTAGGAATTTTTTCCTAATGTCTAGGCTGAACTTTTCTTGCTGTAATTTAAGTCCGTTGCTTCTTGTCCTATCATCTGTGATTAAGGAGAACAATTTTCCTCCTTCTTCCTCATAACCTTTTAGGTATATGAAGACTGTTATAGTCCCCTCTCATTCTCCTTTTTTCTAAAAACAAACCCAGCTCTTTCAATCTTCCCTCGTAGGTCAAATGTTCCAGACCACTAATCATTTTTGTTGCCCTTCTCTGGACTTTCTCCAATTTTTCCACATCCTTTTTGAAATGAGGCGCCCAAAACTGGACACAGTACTCAAGCTGAGGCCTAATCAGTGCAGAGTAGAGTGGAAGAATCACTTCTCGTTTCTTACTCACAATACTCCTGTTGATACACCCCAGAATGGTGTTTGCTTTTTTTGCAACAGCATTAAACTGCTGACTCATATTTAGCTTCTGATCCACTATTACACTCAGATCCCTTTCTGCAGTACTCTTTCCTAGGCAGTCATTGTCCATTTTGTAGGTGTGCAATGGGTTGTTTAACCCTAAGTGGAGTACTTGGCATTTTTCTTTATTGAATTTCATTCTTTTTATCTCAGATCATTTCATCAGTTTGTCCAAATCATTTTGAATTGTATCCTATCCTTCAAAGCACTCACAACCCCTCCCAGCTTAGTATCATCTGCAAACTTTATAAGTTTGCTCTCAATGCCATGAAGTCTATCCATCTTATATCCATTCATCCAACCCTTAGTTCTTTATCTTGCTAATAAGAGTACTATGGAAGACTGTATTAAAAGCTTTATTAAAATCAAGGTATATACTTCCCAAGGTAAACAAACAAGGGAACTCATGGAGACTCTCATCATTTGAAAGTGAGGGAATACACTTGTGTGACCCTGCCATGCCTTGGTTAGCCACCTGAAAATGCCAAGATCAGGGCAAGCTGCGAAAGGAGAACAGTTTCTCCTAGTACTGATGGATGACCTGAAGCCAGACTTCCCCAATCAGCCACAAATAATGCTTCTGATCCCCAACACTGGTTATTGAGAAGCTAAAACAAAATATACTTAGCCTCCTTTACTGCATTTCAGCTTCTGGCTCTCATTCAGCCACTGGGTCTAGTAAAGAGATAAGTTTCTTAAAACTCCATGCTCTTTACCAAAAGGGTTCTCCTGACCCAAAGGATCAGCCACAATACCAGATCAATATGTTTGGATCTTACCTAAAATATCATGCTGCCATTGCCAGCCAATCCTTTAGCAACTAAAACTAAAGGTTTATTATACAAGGGAAGAAACAAACTATAAGAGAACTGTTAAGGGATGAAAGCAATCAGATACATACAAATAATTGAAAAGTCAATATACATCAAGTCCTGGGCAGAATTTGGAGTTGCAGGCTTGTATAGTTCCTTTGGTGTACGTTTAGTACCTGGATGGGTCTTGGTCCTTTGTTTCACAGCTTCAGTTTTAGATGAATGGTTCCAAAGGTAGGTGATGGCTGAAGGCTGTAGACTAGAAGACGACTGAAGACAAGATGGAGGTTGTGCAGCTGTCTTTTATGTCCCTTGGCCTTTTCCATAATGTGTGTGGAAATTTACAGCAATAAGATTGAGTCCAGAGTCACATGACATAGTCCTGGTGACTCATCAGGTCTCTCCTGGGCCCATCATACCTGAAAGTTTTCTTAATGGGACGTTAAGTCTGGGGAGAGTCTCCATGAGTTCCCTTGTTTGTTTACCTTGGGAAGTATATAGAAAGACAGTACAAGTTAAAATACAGATATATCAAACATAACCATAACTTCCAATACAGATATGACACATACACATAAACAATCTAGACAACAGAGTCCTGTGGCACTTTTAAAGACTAACAGATTTATTTATCGCATGAGCTTTCGTGGGAGAAAATCCCACTTCGTCAGACGCTTTGAAGATAGGAAAGTTACAGAGTGGGAGGAAATTAAATGCAGGGGAGTGTATGACATAGCATCAGGTCAGGCTGTAACAGCAAATCAAAATAGGTGTTAGGATTCAAAACACTGGGGAACTCCCCCTCCTCTATGTGCTGTTCCCCAGTGTTTTGAATCCTAACACCTATTTTGATTTGCTGTTACAGCCTGACCTGATGCTATGTCATACACTCCCCTGCATTTAATTTCCTCCCACTCTGTAACTTTCCTATCTTCAAAGCGTCTGACGAAGTGGGATTTTCTCCCACGAAAGCTCATGCGATAAATAAATCTGTTAGTCTTTAAAAGTGCCACAGGACTCTGTTGTCTTTCTACAATAGACTAACACGGCTACCCCTTTGGAATTTGACATAAACAATCTGATCATTCTCAGCAAATTATTATCTTTCAATAGGTACCTGACATGTCATATCTCATGTGAATTATTGTAATTTTGGAATATGGATATTAAATAATATCATAAATGGTCCCACTAATCCAGCTAGCATCACAACATGTTCAGCTTACAAAGATACTGGATAGAAACACTTCTTTGCTTGAAATGCTTTAACTCATGTGAAGAACTAGTAGTGCTAAGACTTTTGGAAACACATATAATAAATTAATAATGTAATAATTTTCTCAGCAAATTTTCCTGGTACAGTACTACAGTAAGATTTGTCAGTCTATAATTCTCAGGATCACCCCTAATATCTATTTAAATTATAGATACAATATACCATTGGCTCCCCTCCAAATCTCTCATCTAGTAGCTGTTTTGAATGAAAAATTACATATGTTTAATGGCTCAGCTATTTTGTTTAGTTCCTTCAGAACTTTCAGGTGAATAGCTTCCAATCACAGTGATTTATTGCAATTTAATTTGTCAAGATGTCTTAGCACTTTTTTATACCCTCTGACAATAGTTCACCTTCACAACTATGAAATACATATTTCAGCACTCTGTAAAATTATTTAGCATGTTTGCAATTTTTTTCTCCCCTTTGACTGCACTCTTTACCCTGCTAAACTAATAAAACCATGGACTCTCCTGGGGGTACCCTACTTCTTATATGCTCAGAGTTTCAAGCTGTATGAGAAAGAGTGACCTAGCTAGGTAACAGAGTGACCTAGACAAATTGGAAGATTGGGCCAAAATAGCTAGGTACAGAGAGACCTAGATATTTTGGAGGATTGGGCCAAAATAAATCTGTTGAGGTTCAACAAGGACAAGTGCAGAGTGCTGCACATAGAATGGAAGAATCCCATACACTGCTACAGACTGGGGACTGAATGGCTAGGCAGTAGTTCAGCAGAAAAGGGTTACAGTGAGCAAGAAGTTGGCTATGAGTCGACTGTGTGCCCTTGTTGCCAAGAAGGCTATAAAGCATATTGGGCTGCATCAGTAGGAATATTTCCAGCAGATTCAGAGAAATGATTATTCCTCTCTATTTGGCACTGGTGAGGCCTCATTTGTAGTATCGTGTCCAGTTTTGGACTCTCCAGTACAGAAAGGATGTGGACAAATTGGAAAGAGTCCAGCAAAGGGCAACAAAAATGATTAGGGGGCTGGAGCACATGACTTAGAAGGAAAGGCTGAGGGAACTGGGCTTGTTTAGTGTGCATAAGGAAAGAAAGACAGAGATTTGATAACAGTCTTTAACTACTTGAAAGGTAGCTCCAGGGAGAATGAAGCTAGGCTGCTCCCATTGGTAGAAGGTGATACAACTAGGAGCAATGGTCTCAAGTTGCTTTGGGGGAGGTCTGGGTTGGATATTAGCAAAATCTTTTTCATTAGGAGGATGGTGAAGCACTGGAAATGGTTACCTGGAATGGTGGTGGATTCAACGTCATTAGAGGTTTATAAGGCCTGGCTTGACAAAACCCTGGCTGGGATGGTTTAGCTGGGGTTGGTCATGCTTTGAGCAGGGGGGTAAGCTAGATGACCTCCTGAGGTCAAATCCACCCCTAATCTTCTGTGATTCTAAGGTGATGGCCCCAAGCACATTATGGTTGTACTCAGTTACTTTGTTGAAGGAAAAGAAATAATCCTGTTCTCCATTCGGGTTCTGGCACAGGCTGCAGAGGCCTCCTCTGCTGCCCTGTAGTCTTTCAAGCATAGAAGCTGGGTAGGGAATGGGCAGAAGAGCAGCGAAACCAGCTTCTTCCAGCTGCCTCTATGTGGCAGGTGGCTAGCTAGCACTGTAGAGCAGAGCTACTGCAGGGACTGATGAAGCAGCAGTTCAGAGTGCCTGTGGCTCACTCAGGAACTAGTTGCATGACCTGGTGTCCTGATTTTAGAGGGACAGTCCCAATATTCAGGGACTTTTCTTATATAGGCATCTATTATATGCCTCTCTTCCCTTTCTGATTTTTCACACTTGCTGTCTGGTCACCCTAGGAACTAGCAGCAGCAGAGAGGTCTTCTCACTCAAGGTGAGAGAGTGAAATGGCCTTGAAGAGGGGAGACTTCCTGTGGCCTGGTCATTCCAATGTGCCTGCTGAGAGGGAAGGAGGAATATTCAGTGGGAACAGGGCCGTCTCTAAGGCAAGGTGGGACCCAGGACCAATCGGTCTATGTGGAGACCCCTTCCCTCCCCTCCACACTGGGATGGGGGGTCCAGGCAGGCCGGCTCAGAGAGGCTGGGCTCCACACACCCACCCCTCCCCAAGGCCAGCTGCTCCTCCCTGGGGGCAGGGAGGACCAGCCCAGAGGCTGGGCTTTGCACTCCCCGCCCCCTCCCAGGGCTCTGCTGCCTTCGGCTTGCTGCTGAAGGCAGCGGGGAGTGGGAGGGTCAAAGCGCGGCTGTGGGGAGGCAGTGGCATGGGACCTGCACTGCTCTGCTGGGAGCAGGGCAGCGTGGGGCCCACATAACCGCAGGGCTCAGGGCGATCACCCCGTTCACCCCCCGCCAAGGACGGCCCTGAGTCAGAAAGAGCATGAAGTATATGTGCACATATGTGTAAAGGGGGTGGAAGGAAGAGTCAGTAAAACAGATTCATTTCCATAGCACACCACCTTCCGTTATTCTTACATTTTCAAGTATTGCCATCACGAAGTGTTCAAAAATCATTAAACAGGCCCCCTAGATCATGAAATTGGATTAAAAATCTCAATTTAAAACTTAAATTTGATTTCTTTTGAAATTAAACCTTCTGATTTGACCTTTTAGAGTTTCCATTTTCATGCTTTTTTCTCTGCAACTGTGAGAAATGTTACCAAACAAAAATAAACTAAAAGGACATTTCCATTGATAATGATAGAAATTTACAGACAGATAAAATAAAAAAAGTGCTGTTAGAGAACTTATTGGAGTGACTTACGGATCTTTACTTTCTATATTTTGACATGAGAGGCTGACAATTTGTGTTTTAGCGGCTATAAAACTTTAAGTTTTTGGATTTGTCTACTGTCTTTAAATAGTTATCTGACCTTTGCATTCTTTGATTCTCTGGTAATTTCCTGTGGAAAATTTTTAAAAAATTTAAAAATGCTTAAACCCCTTATTTTTGCGCAACTGTGAAAATTTAAATAGGTAAAAATGTTTTAAAATAGACATCAATATTAACTGTGAAAATTATTTTAAAAATTGAATATTGCTAAGCCCATTGAAGAGTCGTCGCAAATATTGAGGCTTTGTGACAAACTCAGAAGAGTTGGCAGCAATGATTCTGTCTTTGGCTCAGTAAATCCTGAAAAATATTCCAAAGCTTTTAAAGTTATTTTCTGAAAAAATTCCAAATCTTTTTAAGATAACTGAGCCATTAGCTATTATCTTTGAAAAGTCATGGAAGACAGGAGAGATCCCAGAGGACCGGAAAAGGGCAAATATAGTGCCCATCTATAAAAAGGAAAATAAGGACCATCCAAGGAATTACAGACCAGTCATTGTAACTTCTGTAGCAGGTAAGATAATGGAGCAAATAATTAAGGAATCAATTTGCAAACATCTAGAAGAAGATAAGCTGTTAAGTGATAGTCAGCATGGATTTGTCAAGAACAAATCATGTCAAACCAACTTGATAGCTTTCTATGACAGGGTAACAAGACTTGTGGATACAGGGGAACAGTAGATGTGGTATATCTAAACTTTAGTAAGGCTTTTGATACAGTCTCACATCCCCTTCTTATTAACAAACTAGGGAAATACAACCTAGATGGAGCTATTATAACGGGGGTGGGCAAAATACACCCCACGGGCCAGATCCAGCCTGCCTGAAGCCTCTGTCCGGCCCGCCGCCCCTGGCCTGTTCTCCCCCACCCCCTTTTGCTCCCACCTGGTTGGTGCTGCGCCCTCCCAGCTGGCACTTGATCATTCTGGGGCCAGGGCTAGTGCTGCAGTGCTTTCGGGCCAGGGCCAGCACTGCGCTGCCCCCCCCCTTCTCTTCTGCCAGTGTAGCACCATGCCAGGGCTCGGGACAGTGCTGTCACTCTTCTGCCCCCTTCCGCTCCCTGCGGTTAGCGCTGCACCTTGCTGGTGCTGGGGCCAGCACTGCGCTACCCCATTCCACCGCCCCTGGCTGGCTTTCCCTAGCCCACTGGTCCCTCCCTCGCCAGCACCCTGCCTCCTCTCCAACCTGCCCCAGGCTGGCTCTCTGCCGCCATGAGTAGCCCCCCGCTGAATATTATTTTGCCTGCTCCTATATTATAAGATGGGTGCATAATTGGTTGGATAACTGCTCCCAGAGAGTAGTTATCCATGGTTCACAGTCATGCTGGAAGGCCATAACAAATGGGTTACTGCAGGGATCAGTTCTGGGTCTGGGTCTGTTCAATATTTTCATCAGTGCTTTAGATAATGGCGTAGAGAGTACATGTATACATTTTGCAGATGATACCAAGCTGGGAGGGATTGCAGGTGCTTTGGAGGATAGGATCACAATTCAGACTGACTTGAACAAATTGGTGAAATGCTCTGAGGTAAATAGGATGAAATTCAATAAGGACAAATGCAAAGTACTCCACTTGGGAAAAAACAATTAGTTGCACACATACAAAATGGGCAGTGGCTGCTTAGGAACATAGGCGGTCTTAGTGGTTGGGCAGGGGGGGCATTTCCCCAGGGCCCTGTGAGGGGGACCATGTGGGGAGGCTGGGGACCCTGCGGTGTGGCTGGCAGTGAGGCGGGGAGCCAGCAGGAGCCCACAGCAAGGGTGCTGGTGGGGGCTTGCAGCGAGCCTGGCCGAGAGGGCTGGAGGATCCGCAGTGGGGCCAAGGGGCTGGTGGGGTCCCAGCAGGGGCCAGAGGGCTGGTGGGGGGCCCCAGCAAGGCTGGGGGGCGCAAAAGTCAAGGATGGAGTCTCCCCACATGGCATTACGAGGGCCCATTCTTGACTTTTGCCTAGGGCCCCAGAATTCCTAAGACTGCCCCTGCGTAGGAAGGAGTACTGGCGAAAGGGATCTAGGTGTCATAGTGGATCACAAGCTGAATATGAGTCAACAGTGTAACACTGTTGCAAAGAAAGCAAACACCATTCTGGGATGTATTAATAGGAGTGTTGTAAGTAAGACACAAGAAGTAATTCTTCTGCTCTACTCTGCACTGATTAGGCCTCAACTGGAGTATTGTGTCCAGTTCTGGGGGCCTCATTTCAGGAAAGACGTAGAAAAATTGGAGAAAGTCCAGAGAAGAGCAACAAAAATGATTAAAGGTATAGAGTATTTGACTTATGAGGGAAGATTGAAAGAACTGGGTTTATTTAGTCTGGAAAAGAGGAGACTGAGAGGCGACATGATAACAGTTTTCAAATACAAAAAGTTGTTACAAGGAGGAAGAAGAAAAATTATTCTCCTTAACCGCTGATGATAGGTCAAGGAGCAATGGGCTTAAATTACAGCAAGGGAGGTTTATGTTGGACATTAGGAAAAGATTTCCTAACTGTCAGGATGAGTAACCACTGAAATAAGTTGCCTAGGGAGGTTGTGTAATCTCCATCATTGGAAATTTTTAAGAGCAGGTTGGATAAGCAGCTGTGAGGGATGGTTTAAGATGGTATTTGGTCCTGCATGAGTGCAGGGGACTCAGTGACCTCTCATGGTCTCTTTCACTTCTGATTCTATGAAGGTTCCTTTGTTGCTAGAAATTATATTCAGTGTAACCTACCGGCTTAGGACCTGGGTTCTATGACTGGCTCACCCATTGGCCAGCTGGGAGATATTGGGTAAATTACTTTGTCTCTCTGTGCCTTATTTTTCCCTTCTCCAAAACGAGGATAATGGTACTTCATAAAGTGTATTGAGATCTACTGATGAAAATTACTCCATAAGAGCCAGGTGTTATTTTTTATTTATTATGCTGTAGCCAGTTACCTGCATGTATACAGGAAAAGGTACAGTACACAGGACATCAGAACCAATGGCACCATTTTGCTGATGCTGAGAGCTGGCTCACCATGCTTTTGTATATGTGAAGACTAATCTGCCTGCCCCTTTGTGTGTTTTTGCAATGGTGGGAGCTGGTTTCTTGCCTCCTAAGACTGGAGTCTATTTGTTTTATTCGCCTTCCCACTCTAGACTCAGCATGGAGGAATGGCTATCATAGCTTGAGTCTGACACAACAGAAACTTGGAAAGTGTAAAATTTTCTGTTACTATAAGGTGTCCGCCCGCCATCAAAGGAAGGGAGGTTTCATCACTGGGGAGATGAGCTGCAACAAATGAGCCATTGTCAAAATTGTAACAATGTCATTCAAGACCATGTGTAAAATAAACCTTTCTTTGATAGACTTAAACTGTGACAAGCACGTGTTTATATTTCCTCAGTGAAAAATACTTCTCTTGTCATGAAGTAGGATATAGCTGAACAATCTAACAGTGCTGACAAAATGAATTAATTAATTTGTATTCATGGGAATACCACAGGTACTTTTGGAGGGGTTCTACTATCATTTTCACTTTCACTAATGGCCACTTATATGATACTGATTTTTCTCCAAAGCCACATAATTATCTCTAATATTTCTGAATAATTGCACTTTAAGTGGAAGTTAACAGGGTTGGCTACTCCCAGAAATATGTCAAAATAATTTTACTATTTTAAGTAGGAATTGAAATACTGTTAAAAAGACTTTAAGATACTCTGATACCTGTGTTGAAAACTCTACAAAATGAAGTTCGAAAATATACATTGCCTTCCCCCAAAAGGCACCATGTTTTATGGTGGGTATTTCTTTGTGACCATGATTTTATTGTCTGCAGAGAAATAAAGGCACCAACCAACATTAAAGAGAAAAGATTCTCTCCAGAAAACAGGTTAAATTCCCTTTCCAAAACGTATGTTCTGGCTTTGTCTACATGGTGCAAAGAACTAAATATGAACAATAGCTAATAGAGGTGTATCAAATAAATTTGGTAAATAGCTTGAAAGAATATTCTTTATAGTAGTTTGGTTGGGGCGGCGGATGGGAGTGTGGCTTGAAGTAGATTTATAAATTATGGCATGCACAAAATAAGTTTAAAAATATCAAAACGGTTCCTGGCGGATAAACACCGCTGAATTTTTCAGTAATAAGCATGCTAGATAGTCTAATTTTTGAAGGATAATCGCCCTTCAAGGAGAGAATTAATGTATCTCACGAGGAGGTGTGATTATCCCAAGATGATTCCAGCTTTCTCTGAGGTGTGCGAGGAGCCAGCTTTGTAACACAGCGTAATGGTCTGCTGGGAGACAGGCTTACCGCAAAAGACTGGACCTCCTGATATGGAACTCAGCACACAGCTGGAAAGGGCTGCTTTTCTTTCACCTCCCTTTCCAGAATCAGTGGTAAAGGCTTGCTTCTGAACTCAGATCCACACATCTGGAATATTGTAATGTGAAACATAGAATATATGAAGGTTTTTCTATCAGCAGATATACAGACGCATGCTAATGCCACTCAAGCATATGTGCTAAAAATTGGAGTGTGGATGTTGCAATACTGGTGATGGCACAGGCTATCCACCTGAGCTTGGACTCAGGCAATCAGGGCTATGTCTACACTGGCAAGTTAGTTTGAATTAAGGAAGCTTGATTCGAATTAACTTAAGTCTTGACCACAGTAGGCTTTCATTAGCTCGAATTAAGGGCTTCCTTAATTTGAACTAATAATTCGATTATACCTTTCAAACTCCCCTTAATTCGAACTAAGTTCGAATAAGTCAATGTGGCCATGTTAGTTCGAAATAACTGCTTAGTTTGAACTAACCGGCACATTGAGCTTAATGCAATTGACTAATTCAAACTAAAATTCCAGTGAGGCCATGCTAGTTCAAATTAAGTTAATTCGAACTAACTAAAATTAGTTCGAATTAGTTCGAATTAACTAATTCGAACTTACTTTGGTAAGCGTAGACACAGCCAGGCAGACTTGTATTCAGGCAATCAGGCAGACTTGTATTCATATGGCTAGACTGAGATGCTGCCTGATGTGCAGTGTCTATACTACTGTTTTTAGAATGTGAACTCCAGAAGAGCTGGTGCGTGGTTGTCTGCTCAGGCTGGGAGACTCGTTCCCAAGTGCCATGTAATCTATATTGAATGTCAGTAGCACCAGTCCTTTTCCAGAGCTGTAGCTGTGCCACGATGCTGATCTCTCTGAAACACGCGTTGTTTATTAGGTATATGGCTGAGCTAAATACATATTGTCAAAACAGTCCTGCATAGTATATGCAAAATTGGATTAGATGATACACGTGTTTAGCCAGCTTCTTGGCCCCATTCCACTTGTTTTGTACTGCTTGTAAAACAAACAGCTGGAAATTCAAAGATCTTCTCAGACGTGAATTCTCCAGGGGTGGAGTTAGATCTGGTTATGCATAACCATCAATGTCAGTTCTGGTCTTGCATGCATGCTGACATAAGGGTGATGCCAGAGAAAAGATGGCATGCCCAGTGCATGTCTGATCTCTAATGAGCTGCAGCTGTGAGGTCAGCCCCTGAAATATGGGGCTGCAACTATTTATTTTATTTCTTTTTTATAGTGCAAATATTTGTAATAAAAATAATATAAAGTGAGCACTATACACTTTGTGTTCTGTGTTGTAGTTGAAATCAATATATCTGAAAAATATTTGGTATTCTATTATTGCTCAACAGTGTAATTAACACTGTTTGGAAAAGAAGGACTGTCAATTAATCACAGTTAATATATGCAATTAATGCAAAAGAAATTAACTAGATTTTTAAAATATGTTGGAATTAATGTGTGTTGACAACAGTGTTGGGCAGGAAATGGTTTTCTTATTCTCTGGGAACTTCAGGTTTCAACTTTTTGCTGTCCTGAATTGGGATGAAAAGTCAATCTTAAATTTTAACAAATCTATAACAGGAAGGGATGGTGGAACAAAGGGATGAGTGAATCTGATCAATCAAAATGTTTGGTTTTGATTTAGACCTTTTTGGTTTTTTAACCTTTTAAAATATAAATTAACTAACACTTTAAAATGTAAAGTTGTTTTGAATCAAAACAAACCTCCAAAACAAACAAACAAACAAACAAACAAACAAAAATACCCAAGTCAAAATGGTCCATTGTGACCATTTCAAAACTTATTTCCAAAAAGCTTTCTTGTTAGGAGATTTGTTTAACTCAACACTTTCCCATGAACAGTTTCAGCATTTTTTCTTTTGCCAGAAAATTAATGGCCATTTCTGCCTTACCAATCATCACTACCTGCAGAGTAACGGAGGAAGACATATATATATAAAATGATCCTGTAAAATATATGGTAACATAGAAAACTTATTTTGTCTCTGAATTAAAAAAATGGAATTGTTAATGTGGTAATGGTCTTTTTATGATAGGTATATTTAAAGAATACCCAGAAGGATTGCCAAAAAAAAAAACCCCAAATCAAACCAAAACAAAACAAAAACCACCCATCATGCAATTGGTACTCAGCTCAAAATTTTGAGATTAACATTTTTTAACAAATTCAGTATTTTTTGACTGCAGAAGTCGTTCTTCTTGTTTTGCTTTTAACTCCTAATTATATTTCTCTCATAACACAGTCCTATAATAAAGCTGCAGCCATTATAGTCTCTGACAAATGATGCCACCAACACACCAGAAATAAATCCATACTGAAATATGACACTCATGGATATTTGCCTTATGTTTCCTACCTCTTATAATATGTCTCTGAGACATGTTAACTCCGTTCTCATGGAATTTAAAGTTGGCCTGTTTATTTCGTTTTAGATGAAATAACCCTACAGTTAGTTACATGCCGAATGCTTCAAATAGCTGCAGATAAAATGGGCATTCAGCATAAAAGCCTTCTTAAATGCAGGTAACTGTGAAGAGTAATAGGGATTAATTTAGCACTTTCTATGCATAGATCTCAAAACATCTCACAGGGGAAGAAACTTAGCATTATCCCTCTTCAGAATGAAGCCTAACTGGGAAGGGATCCATGAAGCTGGCAGCAATTATTTTTAACTGGCTTCTCTAAATTAGCTTTATTTTAGCTAAAGTAGCTAAATTTACAAAAGGAGATTGAAAAATGAGCAGGAGTTGGTGAGATGGCTGCTATCGAGGGATCATTTCTTTAGTAATGGATGGAGTCTCTGTGTTCTAGGGTGGGTTCTTTAAAGGAGGAGCTGATAGTCTATTATCAGAGGCCCTAGATGGTTCTTACTCTTTCACCATCCATCAAAGACAAGGACTAGAGTCAGGGCACCAAACTTATTGCATGCTTTTCTCCTCTGGGTGCAGTCATGAGATTTGGTGCCTTAGGCCACCTGGTTCTTTCACAAAATAGACGCTGTTCATTTGAGACTTTTCTGTTTTTGGAGAAGGCTGCTGTAAAACAGTATAACAGATGTTGATTGATGGCCAGCTGGTGAAGATGGGTCTCCCTATTAGTTTTAATCTAATAAATGCAGTGCAGCCCCAGCAGCATGGGCTTGAGCAGAAATTTTTTAAATTCCTTCTGGGATTCTGGGTACTTAGTTGGATGAGTGGCCTGTGCTATAGGCTAGGTTACTGTTCACTCACTGCTATTGATATTCG
Organism: Pelusios castaneus; assembly: GCA_007922175.1. NCBI lineage: Eukaryota > Metazoa > Chordata > Testudines > Pelomedusidae > Pelusios > Pelusios castaneus. The sequence goes on from ML685767.1 coordinate 29,463,200, forward strand.
TGCTAGGTGATCTAGCTGCAGACTCACTTCTGGTTGCAAGGGAGACATACCTTTAGTATGCCTCCTGTTGGGGCTGCAACCTTTCTCTCATAGACTGTGCCCTCAGATCAAATTTCTGTCTTCTAAAATGAAATATTAATCCTTATAGAGTTTCCTTATACTATACTCCTATACTCCTTATAGAGTATAATAAACTCCAGATATTACTTCCTACTCTACGCCCAGCTTCTGTGTTTATTCTGTACATAGGATTCCCATTAACTTCAGTGGGATTTCTGTAAATAGATAGGCAGGCTATTCATCTGCTTTAAAACCAGACTGAGTTGTTTTACTAATGTTTGTCCCCCATCCAATATGGAGACAAAACCATACATGGGAAATATGGGACATCATAATGAAAATTGTGCTGCTCTGTTGATGTAACCTCATGCACACTGTGTAGAGAGGGTCACACTGAGAAGGGCATGGTTACACCATTTTCAGAAATACTTGAATGTCTGGTATTCTAGGAATGTGTGAGTGTCCACCCTATACATAGGTGATCTTTGGAACTGGACACTTAGATTATATCTACATGGGGATCCTCAGGAAAATTAAGGCAAATCGACTGAAGGTATCAAGTTAATTAACATTAGCTGATGCACATTAATCCCTCATATGGATGCTTCAGTTCAGGAGTAAAATGGCTTGAGTTTGCTGTAATTTAATCCTCAGAATCTAGCCTATATTAGAGCATGCACTACAGAAGTAGTTCAACCTAACTCTAAGTATCTACATTACAATGTTGCTCCTGCAGCCACTACACCAACCTAATAGCTCCACCTTCATGAGAGGCATAGTGCTTATATTGATGTAGTTAGGGTGATGCAGTGTCTGTGTAGCACTGTCCACATGACACTTAGGTTGGTGTGATTTATGTTGCTCATGGTGATGGCTTATTCCAGGGCTTGACAAAATTGGCTCCCAGCTAGGCACCACCAGTTTTATTTTTGGTTGCCAGAGAGCACTTGCCTGCAGCATTTCCACAGTGGAGCTAGGTGCCAGGCCACAAATCCAGGTTGCCATGGTGACCTGGCACCTGGGTTTTGTCGAGCTCTGGCTTATTCGCATCCCTGAGTGACAAAAGTTATACTGACGTGTTAGTGTAGACCTGGCCTTAATTTTATAGTGTAGGCAATGTTTAAGGCCTCTTTACTCCAGAGTGAAAGAGTCTACATGGTGATTTAATACACTTTAATTTATGTGGATTTACTTGACACCTTTGATTGATAATGCCTTCACTTTTCTGAGTTTCCCCATGTAGATAAGTCCATAGCAAGAAGATCAATCCACTGATGTAAGACCTAGTTCCCCCATTTTTCTCCATTCTTGCATCAAGAGAAATAGTAAAACTTGTGTCAGGATTTCAGTTTCACAGCCCCTACATTTTTCATAAAGTTCAAATAAGCTTCAGATGTTGGAGCCTGGGCTCGTATTATCTTCTCAACTTTTTTTTGCGGGAGAGGGAGGAGAGATATTTTTAATCATGGTCAGTCCTTCTTTGCTGATACCCAACTAATTGCCACCAGCTGTTCCTGGAACTATCTGTTCAACATGATTTTCTTTATTTTCTTATAGGGGAATTACACTTAGGAAAAAAGAATCTTGCCCATGAACAAGGTAAATATTAATTAAATTCACAGCAAAAGTAGGAACTCGTCATTTTGAGGGACATAATACTTTGTATTTAAATCTTGTATTAATGTTGTCTACACATACAAGGGCCACATTCATGCTGCTGACACCTTTGGAGCAATACAGTGAAGCCTGTGGTGTTCCTCTGGGTTGGAACTGTATGTGAAATCCAGATTTGACCTGTATTTTAAGAGTTTATTATAGTTACTTAAGTTTTTCCATTCACCTTTTAGAACCGTATGCATTACAGTGAACCATAGCAGCACTAGACTTGTTCAACTAGTTTTTAACTGTGAGTGTGATGCCATCTGCCCCCACACTGGCATTTAAGGGGTTAAAAGCAACCATAGGGAGGCTGCATGGGAGGCAGCCAATAGGAGAGATAGTGGGATGAACGCTCAGTCAAAGTCAGCAGGCTCAAATAAGGGGAGCTGCAAGGCGGAACAGAGCAGAACAGTCATTGCCTGGAGCTCAAAGAGGGAAGGCTGTGCCTCTCCCAGGCTGAGACGCCTGTGGTACTTGAGACAGTGTTACTGCTGGAAGCGTATGGTAGCTGGCCATGAGGACAAGCAGAGAAGGTGCTAGGCAGGGTTATCCCTAGAGGTGGGTGGGGCCCAGGGCAAATTGGACTGTGGGGGCTTCTGCCCCCCCCCCAATGCTGGGGGGTGGGTCTGGGCAGGCTGGCCCAAAGGCCAAGCTCCATGCCTCTGGGCCAGCTAGTCTGCCCCCAAGGGTGAGGAAGGCCAGCGCTTGGTTGCTCCACACAGGGCAGGGCCAGAAATGCCACCAAAGTGTGGTGCCCCCCTGCCTCTGAAATGCTGTGAAAGGCAGAACAGGGCCCACTAAACCATGGGGCCCTTGTTGGTTTCCCTTCTTATCCCCCCTCCCGCCCCCTGATCAAGGCTGCCCCAGCGCTAGGTTTTGGGGAAGTGACCCAAGGATACAGCAGCAGGGAGAGAAACTCAAAGCGCAGCAGGAGACTGCCATTCACAGGGTCCCTGGGCCAAACTAGTGGGTGGGCCTGGGTCCCTACCCGCATCCCACTCACCACTGGGAAAGTAGCAGAATAAGTTGCTACAGGTGCCACTGAGGAAGTGCTGAATGAAATATTGCAGTAGCCACTATGGAAATTAGCTGGCCTCTTCTGAAGCCAAAGTTATCCTGGAAGGGGGGAACACTGATGTAGCTTGGCCAGAGGGCCAAATAACAAAAAAGGTGCTACAAGTCCTAACAGCTGCTGGAAGGGCCATCGGTGAACTGGGAAAAAGAGTGATGGTGCATAGACTGAGGACACAGGCGCTGGCTTGAAGCTAATTCCGGGACAACCAGAAGGAGGTGCCAGTCTGGTGGTGAGGGATACCAATCCATCGCAGAGAGCCAATCTGTTACTCATGTAAATAACCTTTGGTCATATGAATGTCATTTCAATGCAATCATTCCATTAGGGAAGGGTTACTTACATGAGTAAAATTCACTGCATCGGGCCCTAGAGCCTTCTGATTAGTATTTTACCACCTTGCTGGGGTCTTGGAGCTTTTTGCAATGTCATTTCTGAACAGGCTACCATTCATCCCAGTGTCCAACGTCCTGTACTGTACCTAGTGTTCTATGAGACTTAAATGCCCCTGTTTCAAAACAGAATTCAAACTCAGAAGTGACAACATTATCATATGCAAAATGTGAGCACTTAAAAACAAGGAAACAAATAGGCATTACTAATATTACACTGCCCACATAATGAAACACATTCCTTTTAATTGCAAAAAAATATTTTGTCACTGTAGTATTAAGTGACCCCCAAAACACCATTCTTTCATCAATGAGCTCAAAGTATAAAGAAAAAATACTTTTGTAAAACATGCATAAAATTACAAGTACAAACTAATGATCCATGTTGATCAACCTCAAGTGCAATGCCCCATGAAATACATACATAATTTTTTCATAAGCTAATAATGTTATATATTTTTCCTATTAAATTACATTTACTGTAGTGTCAAGAAATAACAAGTACATCCTTAAATCTATTCTACACTCAATTGACAAAATACAGTAACAAAATATTTCCTATTTAAAAGGAAGGACTAAGCCTACAGCTGGTGTAAATCAGCAGAATTCTGTTGAGTGGAGCTATGCCTCTTTACTTCAGCTGAAGTTCTGGCCCAAAATATTTAGATACCAAAATTTACATAAAAATAACACATACTAAATCCAAACAATCCAAGTTAGAATCAAGATTTCTTTTGGGGGAGGGGGAATGGACAAAATAAACTTTTTTTATTTGAAAGGAATAAAGTCCATTTATTATATGGATTGCATTACAATGGTGTTCTTAATTGTCAAGGAATGGTGTTCTTAATTGTCTGAGGAAGTTAATTGTCTGGCTAAAGTTCAGATGGGGAATAAAGGTGGTGTTAACCATCATTGATCTCTCTGAATCTTGGAGCTACTGACCTTTGACTTGGCTTCTGGAGCTAGCAAAGCAACCTAAAGAGTGCTGTATCTTGCTTTCCCTTAAAATAAGAAAAATAAATCTGTCCAGGTCACACCCCATTTCCATAGATTGTGTCCCCTTTGCTAATATTTGGTAAATGCTTAAGGTAATTTGATCACACCAGGAATTTGGAACTTGAGTTTTTGGGCGTGGGAATAATAATGAAAAGTTGCTTCTCAGGTGGATATTTCCATTTATTTTACACCTATTTCTGAAGTGAAAGCCAGCTTAGTAGGCCTCAGGGGGACTGAATGGAATATGAAACTAAAGGCATTAAGTCAATTGCAAGAGTGATAAACCATAGAGCAAGACATAGCTGGTGATACACGTTGTATGTTCCTTCACCCCTGGGCTAAAATAGAGTTAGTGAGAAAAGGTGTTGGTTCCAAGCCCAGTAAGCAAGGCTACCACATTATCCATTTCTAGAAATTTTATAAATATAGGACTTGCTTAACATAGATTGCTTATACGGTTTTAGTCATGTTCATAGGAAGGGAATTCAAGGTCAGCAGTCCTTGATGGCTGTCCAAGTAATAAGTTGGCTATTTATAATGACTAGTCTGAGAGTTATAGTAGCTATAAGTTCTTAGACAGGTGGTTAATTGCTGCCTGACAAGAATATGCTGAGGAGGTGTTGATTCTGTAGCAGCACCTAGAGAAGCAACATTATTCCCTCGCTTTATATTTTATTTTATTGGCACTGTTGTAGTTGCAGGCTTACCCTATAACTCGGTACACTTCAAAGAAAGAAGAGAACAATGAACTTGGATAGAACTCCAGTTTTCAGAAGTTGCAAAATGAATAGTTTAATATTTAATAAAACTTGCTAATCAATTGACCCTCCAAGGGGTAGTGTGTTTGAAAAAGTGCAGGGTGGTGAATTTAAATGGCACTACCAGAGGTATTACCCACAGAAGAAATTCTTTCTGCTGATACAACAAAACTAGTATCACGCTGGTTTCTGTGCATCTGCTCTTACCTCTGAACGAGAAAAATGTACACGGGAAGCTTATCGAAGCTGTAAAGACTAGAAACCTTTTGAGAGAATTATAAGTATTTCAAAAGTACAGATGTGTTGAATTCAGGCAAACTTCTCACAGGTAGAGAGAGAACACCCGCTGCTCTCTTCCTCAGTAATGTTATCTGTTAGTGTGTAAAGTGCTGTACTTCTTCTACTGAGCTGTAAGTGGATGATATATCGGAGGATGAGACCACACTCTGTGAAACACACCTAAGGACACTTTCCTCTAAATTTAGTTGCTGAAAAGTAAGCTGTGTTTGGTGCACAGAGACTCTTGGGGTATGTCTACACTTGCACCTTAAGTCAACTTAATGGCGCTTAAGTTGACCTACAGAATGCTGCATCCACACTGGGCACTTCCTTAAATCAACTTAAGCACTTCCTTACATTGACTTAATAACTACACCTCTGAATCCTGTGGCACTCGTCTGACGAAGTGGGATTTTCTCCCACGAAAGCTCATGCGATAAATAAATCTGTTAGTCTTTAAAAGTCTTTCTACAATAGACTAACACGGCTACCCCTTTGGAATTACACCTCTGAAGCTCGACTTAATGCTTAAGTCAACCTTATTAAGTCGACTTACGCCAGTGTGGACACCCTAAGTCGACTTAATTGGCCTCCAGGCTGGGAGATCGGCTGGGGAGAAGGAGAGCTGCAGCTTGGGGGATCAGGCAGGGGAAAAGGGAGAGCCACAGCTTGGGGAATCAGGCAGGGCAGAAGGGAGAGCCACGGCTTGGGAGATCAGGCAGGGGAGAAGGGATAGCTGCAGCTTGGGGGATCGGGCAAGGGAGAAGGGAGAGCCGTGGCTTGGGAGATGAGGTAGGGAGAAGGGAGAGCTGCAGCTTGGGGGATTGGGCAGGGGAGAAGGGAGAGCTCAGGCAAGGGATCCAGCAGGGAGGGATTCCCCCCACCACCCCAGCTGGGGCTCTAGGGCGAGAGATTCCCCCGCCGCTCTGGCCGGGGCTCCAGCAGCAGGGGAATCCCTTGCAGGCCTGGCTGGGGTCCCCACGTGGCAGAGGAGGAAATCCCCCCTTGCCCCAGGGCTTCAGCCGCATGAGCTGGCCAGCTCCCGTGCCAGTATGACTGGCTCCCATGCCGGCTGGGGCTCCTGTGCTGCGCAGGAGCCGGCAAGCCCTGTGGTGGAGCCCCGGAGCTGGGAAGTTTCCCCTGGCTGGGGCTCCTGTGCCATGCAAGAGCTGGCAAGCCCACCTGGAGGGAGCCCTGGGGCTGGGGGGAGGGTCTCCCTGGCTCAGGGTCCTGTGCCATGCGGCAATCCCATGCCAAGGTTCCCTCGATGCTGGGGCTCCTTTGCTGTGCAGCTGGAGCCCCGTGGCAGCCTCTGGGGCTCCTCAGCTGGGCGGGAAGGAGGTCGCCCTAGGGCTTAGGTCGACTTAGGGTGTCCACACTGGCTTAAGTCGACTTAAGAAGTCAACTTAAGCCCTAAGTCGACCTAAAAGTAGGTTTTATTAAGTCAACTTAAGCTTTCCTTAGGTCGACTTAAGGAAATGCTTAAGTCGACTTAATAAAAGCCCAGTGTAGATGCGGCTTTTTTTAGGTCAACTTAAGCATCTTTAAGTCAACCGAACTTGTAAGTGTAGATGCACCTTACGACTCTGCTGAGCACCGACATATTCACAGCTGGAAACCAGAGCAGCTCACCTGTATGTAAGTTAACCAGGTTCTAAACTTGTAAGGATACATTTAGTGTTTAGACTCTGTAAAATGCTTGTAAGTTACAATATATATTGATCTTACTTGTGATGTCTCCACCCATGCTATAAGATAATATGAAAGTTTTGATTTATAATTGTAAAATTTAATAAAAAAAAGAAAACTTATGAATTCAAACAGGAGGAGAGGTTCCCCCCCACCCCCCGGTCCATCCCAGAAGGACTGTCAAAAATACATATGCCATCGTAGGGCAAAAAATGTGTTCACTGCCCCTCCACCCTGAAGAAGTTACCGTATATGCAGGAACACTCATCCCATCAGTTTGAACTCTGGGGGAAGACCACATAAAGATGCTCACAAGAAGAAATAGTTTCCTCTTTGCTGTTTGCACTCTTATAAGGCTTGGGAGTAAAAAACAAAAGCACAGATCCCCAAGATCAATTTCAGTTAGCCCTAAAAGACATTCAAGAAAGACAGATTACTACCTCTGTCATCTTTTGAAATCATAGACTGTAACTCATTTATGCTTGCATGTTGCTCGATGTAACCTGTAAATAATTCTCTCATTTCTTTTCCCTAGTTAATAAATCCTTAGTTAGTTTATTACAGGATTGACTGCCAGTGTTGTCTTTGGTTTGAGATCTAAGATACAAATAGCTTTGGGATAAGTGACTGGTCTCTTGTGACTGGAAGCAACCTGAATATTTTGTGATTTTTGGTGTAAGTGACCATTTATCACTAAGTCCATCTTGCCTGGGTGCAAGATAGACTAGAGTGCCTTGCAGGGCTGTGTGTGACTCCCTGGTAAGTCTGGTATATTGATCCAGGAGTTCACATTTATTACTGGGTTCATGAAATCTAATTAGAGTACATCATTAGTTTGGGGTATCTGCCCTGTTTTTGACAGTCTGCTTGACTGTTGTTTAGACTCTTGGCATTTATGGAGTTATGTTTAGGAGTAATTTTGGAGCAGACTCAATGTCTATAGCAGAGCTCAATAAACAGAATTCTGACCAATGTAATGGGCTACACAGAGTACAGAAGTGATTGCAGTGAGACAATGATTTAGCAGGATCCCTCTTAGCATCCAAGAACAGTAACATGCCTGAAAACAGGAAATACATTATTAATTAGTTAATGTTTGTAAAGCATTTGGAAGCTGGAAAGTGCCAAGTATTCTTCATTAATTTTCAGTAAATATATATCTAGGCAGTCTGTGTAATAAAGAGTCAAAAGGTAGCAAGTTGACAAAATGCTTAGAAATGCACAATAGTTTAAAAGTAGAGATATTAACATGCAAAGAAGTGTTCACACTGCTTGAGTAAATAGTGTGGTGTGTAGCTGGGAATCATTTGCTGTCTATACAAGAACATAAAACGTGTATGCCACTTTTATGGGTATGGAATGTCAATGGGCCAATACTGAGCTGTCATTCAGGACGACTAGGGACAGTTCAGTACATAGGAGAGTTGCAAAGGTGGCTTTGAGCATCTTTTTGCTCCCTGTTCTATCCCATCCAATTTGGGTTAAACAGACCCTCTAGTACCATTCAGAGCAGCCTAAAGGCTGCTGTAAGTTTTGTGAGGTGCCTTTGTGGTTGTAATGAAGCTTGGGCCACACCTTCTATACCCCAATCATGCCCTGTGCAGAAAGGCAGGTTGATACTGAAGCTATTACTTTTGCTCCACACCACCAGAGAATCCCAGTGTACAGGAGAAATAGTTCTATGACCAGTGTAAGACAGCAATAGCTTTGCAGTGCAAAATTGCCTTGATATAGCTGAGGCTCTGACTCAATGTCTCCACCCTTAAAAATTGTAATTTAAAGGCTGCGTGCAGGGGAATGGAAACTGTTTTTCAAATGCCAAGCTTTTGTCTTGTACTTACATTGTGAGAGAGGGAAAAAAGGCCCCAACCCTCAACCACTGCTTGCCAAGAATTGGTAGAGGGAAGGGCAGCTTTCCACTGCATTGAAGAAAACGTGGGACAAGCCTTATCCTTCTTACTCATCCTCATATCCCTCTCTGTTTTCTTCCAGTCTCTCATGAGAACAACAAAGTGAGTTAAAGGCAAACCGTAAAACCCATATTGTTTGAGTGGGGTCAACGTCACACCAAGAAAGTTCACCCATTCTATATTTCATTCAGAAAATGTTAATAAAATAAAATACTCACTTTTGCATAAGATCCACATGTGGTTTAGGGAAGACTTGGAAAAACACTATTTAAGGCACTTCTATGCTTTTCTAAAATTACTTCTCTTTCTTCTGAATTATTGTTTCTTCGTGAAAAAAGATCTTCACTATTTAGAAACCATACTCTTTTGCTCTTGCCCTTCACTTGAAGTGCTGTTCCCTCTGTTTACATCATCATATTTAAAAGTTTGTGGTCAAAAACAGAGGATTGTGACTCTGGATGAGGGTTAGTCAGGAGGAGTGGATGAGCTAAACAAGGGGTCAAACCCACACCAATGTCCTCATGATCCTTAACCCTAGAAAAAAGAAAAACACATGTATGTTTACACACCCTATTAAGTTACTTCTAAGTGAAAAGGGAATCATTTTCATATGGCATTTTGTGGGGCTAAGACTTGTCATAAACTGTTTAAAAAAAGCCTGTCTTATACCTTCCTAAAACATCTACATTTTCAAAACCTCTGCTTGTGTGTTTGCTATTTTTCCACACATAGTCATTTGTAGGCACAATGTATTCTGCGCTAGCTTCTGTGATCAAATGATGAAATATACACATAAGGCCAGATACTTGGGTGGTGTAAATTAGCTCCCTCAACTTCATTAGAGTTAAGCCATCCTGATTTACAGCAGCTGAGGATATGGCCTATGCTCTCCATTTTATCTGCAAATTGAGCACAAATGAATTTTGTGTCTAATTATAACAGGTGTAAGGGATATTGAAGTCAGTAGGAAAACGCCTATTCACTTCACTGGCCTTTGGAGTAGACTCATTAGGTATGTCTACACTTGCACTTTAGGTCAACTTAACAATGCTTAAGTAGACCTATAGAACACCACGTCCACACTGGGCGCTTATTAAGTCGACTTAAGCGCTTCCTTAAGTCGACTTAATAACACCACCTCTGAAGGTTGATTTAAGGCTTAAGTCGACCTTAGTAAGTCAACTTAAAGCCAGTGTGGACAGGTATGTCTACACTACGGGCTCTGTTAAGTTGACTTAACAAGGTTGACTTAAGTCAACTTTAAGGGTAGATGCTTTGTCAAGTTGACCTTGTTAAGTCGACTTAACAGAGCCTGTAGTGTAGACATAGCCACTTATGTGCAAATGGGAGACAATGAGAAGTTGCACTCATAGACATGAAGACTAGTTAGAGGCCCCTTTGAAAATGTGGAGCCAGATCCTCAGTTGGGAGAAGTCAAAGGAACTATATTGATTTATACCCAGTGAAAATCTGGGCTCTAATATAGACCCTGATGCTTTAAGTTTCTCCATCTATGCAGACCCTGGAACTACACAGAACCTAATTGACAACACTGGGGGCTCTGTACAGATGCAGGGAGTATGCCTGAATGGAGCTGCTTCCAGGAATGGGAACATAATATTCAATATTGGATCATAAAACTAGTCCAGTGCGGAGGACAAGCTCAGGAATAGACTTTGAAATCCCAGAAGCTGGAAAGTTAGATGCTTACTGAGTTCCTTCATAGTGGAGTTACTTTGTCCTTCATCACTTATTACATCTGTTTTCAAAGCATCCTGTTGCCAGTATCAACACATTTTGCTTTAAAGAGGTAGATATAAATATCATGGCTTATTATCCTAACCCTCTGGGTCAAGAACAAGAAATTCTAAGCAAGGGAGCATTTGTCTCATTCTGGAAAGGTAAAATTAGTCCACTGTACTACTATTTGGAAACACAATTATTCATTTTATAAATGAAAAAAATCTTCTGCAAATAGGCTTAATTATCAAAATAGGTTTATAGGAAATGGAAATAACAGCCTTTAATTATGCGCCCTGCTTTTAAAAGAAAGCAGTCATTCTTTGTTTTAGTAAGGAACTTTCATCGTATTTTTTGGTAACTTAGAAATAACATTTTATTTTTGATCAGAAGAAAATATATTCATTCAAACAAATTTTAATGAGACAAACCCTTTGGCCATTTTTAGCACAAACAGGTTTGCTTCTATGGAAAAATGTAAACTGATGCTAAATAGTAGGTCACAGGTCCTTATGTCATTCTGAAGTTTTGTTTGATTGCTTCAATGCAAAGTCAAGCTGCAGTACTTGGACTAGAGTTCACAAGAGAGAGAGGTTTTTATGTATAAGTTTAACTTTGGCTATAGTTAAATTAAAACACAAATAACTTTTTTTCTTTTTAAGTTATGGCTGCACTACGCTTCTTTTAGTCCCGATCCTTCCACTGATACATGTGAGCAGCCTGCTGTGATAATCTTATGCCCCAATGTTACCAATGTATCATTGACTATCAATGGCAAGATCAGGGCTTTATCTCACAATGTGCCCTAATACTAAGGGGAAAAAAATTTAGATGTACCTAAATGACTTAGTAGTTTAACTCCTATTTTTAAAAGTGATATGGGCACTTAGGTCCAACTTTTTTTAACCATATTTAGGTATTGCTGTGCTCAGTTTGATTATCAGAAAGGAAAGTCAAATCCTAGACTCCTAAGTGCCCTTCTGAATATGAAACATGGGCTCCTTTGCAGCAACGTCTAAATACCTTTAAAAATTTGGGCCTGAGGAGCCCAAGTCCCATTGACTTTCAATGAGACTCACAGACTCAGAGGCTATGTCTACACTGGCAAGTTAGTTCAAATTAAGGAAGCTTAATTCGAACTAACTTATGCCTTGGCCACACTAGGCTTTCATTAGTTTGAGTTAAGGGCTTCTTTAATTCGAACTAATACATTCGATAATACCTTTCGAACTAACCCTTAAAGTTCGAATTAAGTCAATGTGGCCATGTTAGTTCGAACTAACTGCTTAGTTTGAACTAACCGGCACATTGAGCTTAATGCAACTGACTAATTCGAACTAAGCAAGTGCCATGCATGGCATTTGCTTAGTTTGAACTAAAATTCCAGTCGGGCCATGCTAGTTCGAATTAACTTAATTCGAACTAATTAAAATTAGTTTGAATTAGTTAGTTCGAATTAACTAATTCGAACTAACTTTGGTAAGTGTAGACATAACCATAGACTTTAAGGTCAGAAGGGACCAGTACGATCATATAGTCTGACCTCCTGCAAAATGCAGACCCCAAAACCTCACCCACCCACTCCAGCAATAGGCCACTAACCTATGACTGTGAGTTATTTACCTCCTTAAATCATGATTTAAGGACTTTAAGATACAGAAAATGCACTGGTAGCTGAGCCATGCCCTGTGCTACAGAGGAAGGCAAAAAACCCCCAGAGCCCAAAGACACTGAAGAGCCCTAAATTACTTTTGAAATGAACGTTTAAGCTCCTAAGTCACATAGGCGCTTATGAAAATGTGCTTTTATCTGTTTGCATACATTGCTCTTCATCATGAAGTTGAATTCACACTTTCCACTTGTGCTGGGAATGAGCCTGTCTCTTTTAACAAAATGTGGATTTTATTTGATCTTTTTTAAAAATAACAAATGTAGGAACCAACAGATTCTGAAAAATAACGTATCCCATAGAAGTTCATTGTTCCAAACACCACCATGTTTTGGGTTCATGGCGCATGTACACAGAGCTGTTTATCAGAAATTCAGGTGGGATGTTGACTGGAGTGCAAGGTGGGCTTGGGGCAGAGATTGTCTTTATCCTCCACTTATACAGCACCTAACACAAGCTCCATAACTGGGGCTCATAGATGCTTTCATAATATGAATTCTAATAATGGTATTGGTAAGGTAATTAGTAATGATAGGACTTTTAAATTAACACTGGTATGTTCACCGCCACCACCAAAGACACACTCCCTCCTTTCTAATCAAATCACGGAAGGAAAAGAAGATAGAGTGGGAAGGATTGGGTGTTTTTTTAACACTTTTTAATCCATGACAAGGCATCCAAAGAACATATTTGTTTCATTGGTTATTTCTTTTACATTATATCTGACATCAGAAAGAACAAACGACATTTGTGAGCCTAAGACCAAAGTAAAATGGCACTTGAAAATGATTCCTTGTGAAGGTTTATTTTGATTTTGTTGCACATGAGACTAATCAAATAGAGGGGTTTATTGTCACTCTGTAACAAAATTCAGTGACTGGAGACAAGGAATTGTCTGCCATTATCATTCATGCTGCCAAAATGTATTAGGTTCAAGGACATCAACCAAACCATGTCCTAGAAGACGATGCTGCCTAGGAAATGTTAGTATAATGGGCTTTATGTCACTATGATCAACCATCTATACCTGGTGGCACGAGCAACTGTGAGGCAAAGTTTGTTGAAATGAAGTCTTTCTATGGTAAGGCTCTTTGTAAGGCTGTATACAGTATCTGCAGCAAAAGATTGTAAGAAGACACTAATCCAAGTCGGCACATTCATTTCCTGGCGCCCTTAAGGAGCAGTGCATTCACTAATATGCTGGTGGTTGCTTGCCAGGATTTCCATTGAACAGCACATACAGCTGAGTGTGCCCTTTTAATGGGAACTAAAACAGTTCCCCACCCCGCCCATGCTCAGCTGTGCAGAATGGTAGAGAGTCTGTTAGGTGGGGGATGTGAGTCCAGTCTCAGTCACATAAGTTGTGTAAGAAAGTTATATCTTGATTCTATCCAAGCTCCACACAAGATTTGAGGGTGAAGTAAAATAATTTGCACCGTCTTGATTTGCAAGAAATGGTTTGGCCACTGACATCGATTCAACAAGCTCAGCATTGCTCTGATTTATACTGGAAGCCTGCTATTACCCCTCTGAGACTCTTTAATGGAAAGGGGTTGGACAATTGCCTTTATGGGTGGCTGTAGATTTCCCACAAGGGAACCATTAGTTGCCATAAGGGCAATGCAGTCAGCTCTTCACAGCCCTTTCCTCATCCCCCTGACAGAGGACATATGGGGGGCATATCACAGGTATGGGTAGAGCCTGGGGGGGTTGCATCCCCATTTCCCCAGATTTGCTGCTTGGTTTGTATGGAGCATGCTCACATGGACTGAGCATATTCAGTAACACTGCTGAAGCTGGCTGCCCTCACTCTGTCCCCAGCCCCACTATCGGAATGGCCAGTTCATCTCTGCCTGAGACTGCTCTGTGCTGTGCCGTTGGTTCCAGTGATCAGAAGAAGGAAAGAAGGTTGCATACTGTTTCACTTCAGTGCTATACTGAAATCGTCAACACATATAAGGCACCCATTTGTGCTAATCTAGCTGTTGAATGGGGTTTTTACCTCATCATAGGGAGCACAGGTTTCACTTTACATGCTCAGACTGACTCTTGCCTTGGGTGGAGGAGACATTGGAGAAAAAAGGATTTGCAAATTCCAGCTGCTCACACCACCTCAGAAAAATACCATGATTTGGAACAGAGATGTCAAACATGCGGCCTGCACTGCTGGTACCAGCCCAGAGGTTTCCTCATATACATCTGTTAAGAATGAGTTATGTTTGAGCATATCAAATGAAAGATACATAAAGATTTATACAATTTCATTAGAGTAACTGTTTTTCTTCCCCCATGCCTATAGTCAAGAGACTACAGACCATGTGTAAAAGTAGTTGCTGTGAGGTTATTTTTTCTTATATCATTTTGTGGTCTGCCAGACTGAGTTGCGTTGCTAACAGAAATGGTCTCCAAAGCAAAATGACTTTGACACCCCTGGTTTGGGAGGTTCCCAGGGCATCAAACTCCATGGTGTTCACCCACCCCCAGGGGCATGCAGATGATGCTCTACACCTAAGGCATAGAAGCGCTGTGATCAGATTTGAAAAGATTGGTCTGTTTGTCATGGTAATGAGTAAAATGTTAACATTTGCTAGCAACCACTACTCTGGAGCAACTGTTGCCAAATCTAACTGTGACCCCCTCCTTTTCCTCCCTGGGTTACATGGGAGCAGGCAACGCTTGTGGGTACATAGGCACCGAAGTTTAATGGCAAAAGGGAGATCCTGAATATCCCAGTGGTGATGTTGGATTAAGTGGGAATCCTCTATCAACCCTTGTTTTTACAGGAAATTAAAATTGGTGGTGCCTCCACCTGGCTGGATCCTGTACACATGCAGTGGTGTGCCTTGGGAGCCTCCAGGACTAAACCCATGCTGATAAGAGTAATCTGTGGCATGGGTCTAATTCAAAAGTACTAATTGTGTATACAATACATCCAATTACTCAAATTAATGTTAACAAACCTTTACTTAAATTAAGGATACTTGGAATTACAGGCTGAAATTAAATCTTGCATGGGCAGTTGAATAAATCAATTAACAAACACAGAATACTGTAATAAATGAAACTTAACTAAGTGGCATTTATACTGTCACTATTCCTCACCTAGGAACTCCCCAGAACTCAGAACGCTAACTCCTTGCTTGTGTGGGTGCGCTTGAAGGTCTGACAGAGACAGCACTCTGATGGGTTGGTGTTTCAGCTCAGATCAGGCCAATGGTCCATCTGATGCAGTATCATATCACCAGCAGTGGCCAGCAACAGATGTGCAGGGAAAATGGAAAAACCTTGGAGTAGATAGTTACCCATCCCCAGGGAAAATTTTCTCCAAAGTAAACCCCCAATAGTTAGTGGCTATCTTATGCCTTAAAGCAGAAATTCTTGATTTACCATTTCTACATCATTAATTCTTTTGTATATCTTAATTTGTCCCCTCTTATTCACCTGCTCTCTAAGGTAATCAATCCCATTCCTTTCAATATCTCTTCATAAGAGATGTGTCATGCCCTTAATCATTTTACCACTCATCTCTGAACCTCTTCTATCCTGCCATACACTTTTTTGAGAAGGGGTGACCAGAACTGGATGTGTGTGAAGGAATATTATTGATGTATATAATGCAATTATAATATTTTCCACATTATTATTGTATTTCATAGGAAACATTAGGAGTGATAAACAAGGTTTTGTTTTAAATTAAGTAAAGAACCATTGGACTCTCCCAGGTGCCGAGAATTCTTAAAAAAATACAAAAAAGCCACTTACCTTGAACTTGGAAATGTTCCTTCCTTTGTTTGCATTCAACAGCAGTATTTCTCATGTCTCAAAACAAAATAAGAGTGGACATCCTGTGCTGCATTGCATCAATAAAATAACAATTGTCAATGAGGGACATGTGCAACATGAGCAGTTAAGGAGATATTGCAGTAGTGACAAGTGTTTTAGAAGATTGCTTGGAGTTTATTTTAAAATTGGTCTTTATTTGAGCCCGGATTCTGATACCCTCATTCACAGCGTCCACCTGTCTATTCTTGTTGACTTCAGTGAGATTATCTGTGGAGTAAAGTGCCATTCTGTGTAAGAGTACAACAGGGCGTACCTGGCCTTTGCGGCTCCCCACAGGAGACCCTGCAGTCCTACTTCACCTAGTCCTAGGAAGCAATGATGTAGGAGGAACAGAGCAGTGAAGCTGTATCATCCAGGCCTGTCTAGAGTAGCCTCTCTAGAGACCTGCTTCTCTAAGGATTAGAGGGGTTAGCAAGAGACAATCAGAGCCCCGCTGCACACATAAAAGCAGCTACTTGGCCTGAGCAGATTAGTTCCTGTCTGGAGGGCTTGATTAAGGCAGGGGTGTTAAGGGCTGCAGCCTGGCCCCAGGCTCCACCAAAATCTGGTGCTGGCTGAGACACCATAGGCCTGCCCCTGCCCGGGAGTGGGACAGAAGAGCTGTGGCCTCTGGCACGATGGCCGCTGCCCATCACAGCACCACTAGCCTGTGGCTCCGCTCCTGCAGCACCAAAGGGCGGCAGGCCTTGGACTCCTCCCCCTTCCCTTTCCCCTCCCCCCACAGCACCACTGGACCACAGGCCCTCCACAATGCAGGCTGGGAGGCCTGCCTCAGTCCTGGACCCTGCTCCCCCCCACCCCAGGCTGGCCACCATGATAGGGGCCCAGGAGGAAGGGCCCACAAGCTGCTAACCAAGGACTCTATTACATACCCCATTTGACTTGAACAGTTACCCACAAATGTGGAATCTTGCAGATTGTTCCAATTAGGTTAAGTCTGGTTTTCAGTTCCTTCTTTGAGTCATTTTTTTCTGCTACCTTGCTTTCTCTTGCCCCATTTTGCCCCAATCAATACTAAACAAAACTCGCTGCCCACATAGTTCTAATTCCCAGGCTGACTCATGCCTGCCTCTGTTTTAGCTGGGGGCTTCTAAAAAGGAGCTTAATTGTTTCTTGCAGCTATATTGAATAAAGGGCGTCAGTTACACCCAACTTCTGCAATGACATTTTGCCCTGCTCACAATCCTATTAGACACAAGTGCTTCCACTGATATCTGTGGGCTTTGGAACAGGCCCCAAATATCCAACTTCACAGATGTCAATGCAGTCAGCGAGTGTAGACTCTTGAACTATCTAACAGAATGCTACCAAGTCTCCTTCATTGTATGCAAACCTCTGAGATATTTAGAAGGCAAATATGCACTCTGGACTTGGCTATCACAATGTGAAGAAATTTTTGCAGCCAAACACTTAGATTGAAATAGTGTTATATGAAAAAAATAGTATTTGACAATATGTGGATGAATCATGGCTTGGAGAAACTGTTATACAAAAAAGGCAGCCAATAGCATTTGTATCAGGACTTTCTCCCCAAGTGAACAGGACTGTGGAGTCACACTGAGGAAGAAGGACTTGCAATTGAATTTACATGTGAAAAAAATGTGACCTAATTAAGTAAAGCAGAGAAAACATTTAAGTAGAATAGAAACACAAATCCCACTCTTTCTCCCTCACCAGTCAGGCTAAGCATTGGCTGTCAAAATAACCCCAAATGTTTTAAAACAAACCAGAAATAACTTGACAAGTTCCAAAGGGGTGGTGTGTTAGTCTAGTTCAGCAAAACAAATAAGGAGTCCTGTAGCACTTTTAAAGAGTAACAAATTTATTTATCACATGCCTTTTCATGGGAAAAAAATCCCACTTTGTCAGATGCTTTGAAGATGGGGATCTTACTGAATAGGAGGAAAATAAATGCAGGGAAGTAGAAGTCCTAGGATCAAGTCAGACTGATAACAGCAAATCAAAGCAGTAGTTTAGATTCAAACACTGGGGAACAGCATATACAGGAAGGTGAAATCAAATCACCTTTTGTAATGAGAAAAAAAAATCTGTAGTCCCTATTTAGCCCTGAGGCAATGGTGTCAAATCTGCATACGAGTGCCAGTTCTGCAGTTGTATTTCCTGAGTCATCTCTTTTTAAAATTCTCTTTAATACATTAGTAATAAATAGCTAGATTGTAGATGATAAACACTCTGTACTGCAGGAATACAAAACACTTGTGCCATTATGTATATTATAGGTCAATGAATTGTCTCCTCTGCACAACGTTTTATTCTTTGCCTGTTGACTTAAATTGGAAGTAGAAGATTGTAACAGAACATTTATTTTTAGGAAAAATATAAATCAGCTTTCTTAATATGTTACATGGCCTTATAATTATTAGGGAATATATTTTTATTTCATAGGAAGTGCCTGTGGGTTTTTTTTTTTTTAATATCTAAATAGTTTTTGCTATGTCTACACTAGAAAAGTTAAGTCGACTTTTGTTAAGTTGACTTAAGGTTGACTTTAGTCGACTTAACAAAGTTGACTTAACTTTTCTAGTGTAGACAGAGCCCCTTGTCGACCTTATTAAGTCGATTTAACGCTTTAAGTTGATGTAATAAGGTTGATTTAGACGTTAATCCCCATCCACACTGGCTTTAAGTTGACTTAAGGAGTTGACTTAAGGCTTAAGTGAACCTAAATGATGTGTTATTAAGTTGACTTAAGCTTTCCTTGACCTAAAGAAGGCTATGTCTACACTTGTTAATTTAAGTTGACTTAGCATGTCCACTCTCAAAAATTAAATCGACTTAAAGGGGACCCTGCCAAATCGACTTAGAGCATCCACACTGGATCTTGTAGGGGCTAAGTGGTCCTGGGACAGGTCCATGGTGGCAGGGGGGGAGGACCCCTTGCCAAGTGCCAGGGGGCTCAGCATTTGCCCCATTGTGCCTGGATACAATGGGGGCTGAGCTGGACAGGGACACTGGCAGGGCATAGGAGCAGGGTAGGTAGTGTTCTGTCCTGCCCTGTGGGGGAGCACGCCAGGCTCTGGCAGGGAGGGCAGCAGGGGAGCCCTGAAGCCCTTTAAGTCAACTTAAAGTCGACTTAGGGCTACTCTGCGTCCACACTGGCTAAGTCGACTTAATAAAGTTGACTTAGTCAGCAAAGTCGATTTAAAACGAGGTTTAATAAAGTGCACTTTAATTTTCCTTAAATCGACTTAAGCTGCTTAAGCTGATGCTTAAGTCGACTTAAGGAAAATGTAATGTGGACGCAGATTAAATTAAGTCGATTTAAGCAATCTTAAATCGACTTAATTTATAAATGTAGATGCACCCGAAGTGCTCAAATTGACTTAAGAGAAGCCCAGTGTGGACGTGGCTTTGTTTAGGTCAACTTACGTCTCCTTAAATTGACCTAACTTGCCAGTGTAGATGCACCCTTTGTTAGTAATCTGCAATAGTAAGAAAAACAATATTTGCTATTATAATGAAAATAGGCAGATTATAATGTCTTACTCACAAAATAAAATAGAGATTAAAAACCTGTATATTACATAAGAATAAGATAGCAAAGTATCTAAACTTGCCACTCAGTACAGCATATTTACCAAGTAAAGTATTCTAAACAGACTCCAGTTTCAAATCAGGAATTTTTTTTTTTTAAAAAAAAAAAAAAAAAAAGAAGATAAGTCATCTGAAACAGAGTAAGCAGAAGAGGAGGGACAGAATTAGCATCAAAACATAATAATTCATTCACAAAGATATAAAAGTTGCTCATATCCATTACAGTCAAGGATCCAACTCTAGAAAGATTTATGCATGTAATTCTTATTGGCATTAATAGGAGTTATCCATGCAAAACATCCTCTTAATCATTGGAAATCAAGCCCTTTAGAATTATCTAGAAAAAAGGGAATAGTGATGATTTTGATCCCCCTCTATTGAAGTAAATTTAGTATGAAGTGAAATATATATATTATATATTGAAATCACTTTAAAAAACCTGGTAGAATAAAAAATTCTATGCTGGACAATAACTTTATCTTGGCACTTCACCCTGGTCCATCCTAGAAGAAACCTTATTGATTGTTCAGCAGTTTCAAAAACAAGAAACCATTACAACAAGAGAAAGATCAATGTTAAAAAGTTATTAGAAAAGCCATAAGGATATCTGTGTTTATGTTTTTAAAAACAAGTGATCCATTAATCCACAAGTGTAACCCTATTACTGTTCTAACTAATTTAGTTTTGACAAATGTCCTTGAGAACACTATTAACAGCTCAAATTTGATTTTGTTTGCAAAAGGGATGAATAAAGCTGAACATAATGATAACCTATTATACTATGCAGGCCCTATTTGAGAAAATGTACAGTGAGAATGTCAAACATAGACACAGAAACCAAGAAGAGAAGGTGCAGGATAATGGAGATTTATATTTGGAGTCAGATCCAAGAGAGAGTGAGCAAGAGAGAGAGAGAGAGAGGAGGAGTACCTAAGACAGAGAAAATAACCATATTAATGAATGTTTCCTTACATAAGCTCTCTTTCAATTCCTGTTTGTTTCTTTATTCTGTTTTTGCTTAAACTTATTTCTATTCAGGTTCAATTAATAATAATGAGCCTTGAATTAATTTATGTATTCATTTACAAGGGTGCTTCGATCATATATGTAGTTGGAGCATTACTATATATATTACATTAAATAAAAGTTTAGCATCTGTAATATCTTTGGCTGCATCTACACTGGTAAATTAAGTCGACTTAAGCTTGCTTAAGTCGACTTAATTTACCCTGCAACTACACTACAGTTTCCTTAAGTTGACTTAAGCAGCTTGCTTAAGTCAATTTAAGTCAACTTAAGTCGACTTAGGGCTACCCCAGGACTACACCAATGCCCTCCCATGCACAGGGAGGGCCTGGCATGCTCCCCCAAAGGGCAGGGCAGAGCCCTGTGTGATGCTGTCTGGATTTAGAGAAGCATTTATGATATTATTTTCTATCCATATATCCTAAATGCTCTATAATCCATAGGAGCTATGTCATGATTGGTATCAATAGAAAGGTAGTAATTTTCTGGGAATTATTATATAGTTTATGTTTAGGAATTGTATTTATATTAGGAGTTATTTAGTTAGGAATTTGATGTTATATCTATACTTTAACTTGTGTCATTCTGGAGGAATGCCTTAGACAGGAGGGTGTGAAAAACCATTGTCTCCTTAATGGCTCATCAGGTTTCTCCCTTTGGCCCATTGTAGGGGAGAGCTTCCTTAACATTAAGGAGACAATGGTTGTAATGTTAAGGAAGCTCCCACCTACAACCTCCCACCCACGACTTGAAAAAGTCGACTTAAGCCTTAGGTCGAAGTAAAATGAGGTTTTATAAAGTCAACTTAATTTTCATTAAGTCGACTTTATTTTCCTTAAGTCGACTTAAGCAAGCTGCTTAAGTCGACTTAAGGAAACTGTAGTGTAGACACAGGGTAAATTAAGTGAGCTTAAGTCGACTTAATTTACCAGTGTAGACGCAGCCAGTAAGCGTACACATTTAGGGCCTGGGGTCTGTCTCCATGGCATTTGGAAGGAAGGGAGCTGACTCAGAACTCAAACACCCACCAAAAAAACTCAGGGGTGCCCAGCACCCACAAGCCAAAGCATGGGTAGTGAATATCAGGGGCTTAGGGAGGCTTAGCCTCCCCAAATGGCAAGGCAAAAATACAGATGTGGTGCACTACCATTTGGAGGCGCACTGGCCCACTGCCTTTGGGGAGCTGCTGCCAAAGGCTCCTGAAAAGTAGGGGCCCACTGGTGCCACATGGCCCCACCCCGCATTCCATCCTACCAGTGTCAATGAGATTTTAACTCAACTATAACAAGGTTTCACCCAGCTCACAACAATGCTATCGACAAAATGTAGCATAACAGCAAACCATTCTCTTTGTTCTTATTCAGTCAAACTCAAATATCAGATCTCCATTACTGAATATACAATTAAAGGTGATCAGACCAAAATCTAAACAGAAATTGACTAAAAATGTGGTAAGAAACCTTTATTTTTATCCCATGCATAAATGCAGATGCTCATAATGATAAAAGTGAAAAATCAGTTTAGCTCTGCATAGATAAAGAGATTGCTCTTGGCAACTAGATTAATGTACTTGTCTATATGAGCAGAGGGAGAAGTGAGGAAAGGAAATAGATTGGATTCTATTTGAGATAGTGGAATATGATTTCTGGGTTGGCACATGGGCTAAGAATAATAACCACTGTAACAAACCCTAAGCTGTTACCATGTGATGCACAGTACTATCTGTAGGATAGTTGATTATTAGAAATAATTAACTTAATTCATTGCTGTGCATCTTGTGCAATCATTATTCTCATGCAAAGTAGAAGAATTATGCTACCAAATCAGACTATTTAATAGACACTCTACATTTACTTTGCACTGGTACAAACAATGCCACAAATTGTAGCATAGCAAAGAATGAAACTCAGTGTACATAGCCTCTGAATTATGGTGTGGTGTTCCAGGGTGCTATCCCTTTGAAGGGGAGATGGATGCATCCCCATGTTTATCACAAGGGCAGGTCTATGTTTATGGCAGCGTGTAGAGTATAGACACTCTATATGCCCAGATAACACAGGTATAAATAGCAGTGTAGACAATGAGGCACTGCACAGGCAACTACAGTACAGATTCACAGAACCCTAAGGTGCGGGTAATCAATTATTTTTTGTCAAGATTCAAATTTCTTGATCAAATTATAGTCAAGGTTCAGACTCCAGAGAAAAATAATAATAAAAACCCCAAGAAGGAGAAGAAGAAGAAGTAAATAAAAAGATTTTGTGGTCTCTTCAAAAGCATCTGGGAGTC
>ML685767.1:29486239-29507487 GCA_007922175.1 Pelusios castaneus
AAGCTTTCATTAAGTCGACTTAAGGAATTTCTTAAGTCGACTTAATGAAAGCATAGTGTGGACATGGCTTAATTTAAGTCAACTTAATCCTCCTTAAGTCGACTTAAATTGCCAGTGTAGACATAGCCTATAATGTCTGGGCAGCACCTCCCACATTTCCACTGTTAGTGTTAATAGTGTAATGTCCTTCTTCCCACAGGCTGGATCCTTTCCCCACTGAAGTGAAAACCTCTGGCAGCAAGGAAAGGCTCTAGATGGGGACAGACAGTTGTGGAAGGTGAAATTTCTGGCAGTGGAAAGCTGCTCAAGTCTTTCACCACTGCCTCCCCATGTCCTTTATTTGCTGAGGTGTTTAGCTACATGTACCCTACACATTACTGCAAGGCAAAAGACTCTTCTTAGCTCCCAAGTATAGTCTGGGTAGTGCAGAAAACCAATGCCAACTAGAAAGACTGGAGTGTAGGGAAAAAGCTTATGAAGGAAAACCTTCAGCTGAATGTTTTTTATTTTTTTTTTAAATTGTGTTAATAAACAGGACCCCAAAAGGGGGGTATTATTGGACATGTGAAAGCCTTTGTGAGTTACTGGGGAGCCCACATAGGGAAACTGATGCGTCAGTGAACATGATTGGTAGTGCTTGACATGAAGATGGGCTAAATTATAGTGATCTTGAACTAAGAGACAAATATAAAACCTTTGGCATACCCTGTTATTGGCAGGGTCTCTATTTAATCTATTTAATGTTGCTGTGGTCATTAAACTGAAGAAAGAAATGGACAAAATGGACAAAAACAAACAAAATCAGATTAATTCATAAAAGTGTTAGTATATTTGGTATAGCACATAAAGACACTAAATTTGTTTTATTAGTAATATTCCTCTTTAAATTAAAACCATTTGGTCAAGTTTTGCCTGAAAATTGTCCCTTCTCTCCACCTTCCTCAAAATGTGAGAACTTCTTGGTATTGGCCAACTTGTTTTAATTTTAAAAGTTTTGTTTTGTTTGTGTTTTAATAAACTGTGACTCCTCATAGCTCAGCTGAGGATAAACAAGGTGAAATTATGAAGAGAATCTAATTATATGATAAAGGTCAATGGCAAGTTTTGTTAAGGCCTGGTTCTGACAAAAAGCCCTGCTCTATATTGTCACCATGGATTAACATAACACAAACTAACCTGTCAATTGGATGGAAAATAGAAGATAACACAAATATACTTGTTAAAATAAAAATGAGATCCTGGCTTAAACTTTGAAGTCAAGGAAATGTAACAATATCCTTAGTTCTACTCGGTTTATACTTTTATGGCAGGGATCACTTAATGGTTCTTTTTTTTTCCTAGTGTGCAAGTGAGATTTTAGTCTTGGAACAAACTCTGTGGCTATGTCTACACTTGTAAATTTAAGTCGACTTTAGCTAAGTCGAGTCGACTTAGCATGTCCACACTTAAATTTAAAGTCGACTTAGGGGGGAACTTACAAAGTCGACCTAGAGCGTCCACATTGGACGCCTAGGTCGACTCCTACGGGTTAGCGGGACCTTGGGCAGGTCCACAGTGGCAGGGGGGCACCCCTTGTGTAAAATGGGGCAAAGGGGGACAGGGACCCTGGCAGGGTATAGGGGCAGGGTGTGACGCTGTCTGGATTTAAGGAACCATTTATGATATTATTTTCTATAAATATCTCATAAATTCTATAATCCATAGGAACTATGTCATGTTTGGTATCAATAGAAAGGTAGTAATTTGCTGGGAATGATTATATAGATTATGTATAGGAATTGTATTTGTATTAGAAGTTAGGACTATGGTTGTTATATCTATACTTTAATTTGTGTGATTCTGGGGAAACAAGTGTAGATGCAGCCTGTGTTATTGTTATCTGTGTTATTTAGCTTCTCTGAGTGAAGCCTGGCTAGCAGCAATAGAGCTTAGTCTCTACCTTAATGAGCCTAAATAGAGTCAATTCTTCGGCAGAGTTCCTCCCTGTAAATAGGGCTATACAGGACAGATATTCCTGGTTGAAGAGTTTGCTGGCATGCCATATGTAGTCATCTCTATTCCCACACTGCTGCATATATATAAATAAATCAATCAAGTTACAGTAAAAATAGGTCCAGATTCTGCATTACTGATTTCTCCCAGGACTAGAAGCCAACCTACAAGGCCTTGGACATCTGCTACCATTCAGTAGTGGGGTGACAAAATGATGATTGGGTTATTTCACATACTGCATCAAGAGCTGCACATGCAATACCCAGGCAAAGAAGGGCTGTAGCAGTTCTAACTAAAAAATTCCTGTTTCCTTAGAAGCATACTATTACTATGTCTTCCTTGATATTAAAAAAGGTATTGCTAAAATGACAATCTTACCTATCACAATTAAGGTGCATAAATAGTCAAAGCTCCAGCAGTTTGCAACGGTAATGGTTTTGAATGGGGGAAAGTGATAAACATGCTCCAGAAAGGCCAAAACCTATATGTTTAACCATATACATCAGCTCAGAGCTGAGGTTACAGGGGCAATAATGAAATGAAAGATCTAATTTAGTGTTAAAATAAAATCTATAGCTATTGTGCAATTATTTCTGAGCAACCTTATTGTAAGCATGCTTTTCGGGGGAGGGTTAGTTGTAGTGATTTGAATATCTGAAAATAAATACTTGTGCCCGAAGTGATTTGAGATGTCCACTGGTGAGACAAAATATGGCATATATTGTGACCTTTGATCTCTGATACATAAATCTGAAACTGGAAGATATCTGAACCACCAAGTTTAAATTACTTCTCATGCATTTTCAGCTGTTGCTACTTATAAATGGTTTGCTATTGGAAATATCTAGCATAATACTTTTTCTACTTACTAATTTCTCCATTCTGCATGCCTGATTGAAATTATAACGGTCTCACTAATACACTAAATGTGAATTCATAAAACATCATGAGATGGACAGAAAAAATATCAACTCTTTTCATGACCTTTCACCATGAAGTGGTTGTACATTCTGTTATGATGGTATGTAAGGCAGTGAGTGTATCAAGCTGCATGTTAGTGCTGATATGGATTGACAAAATGCACAGTCCCTCTTTTCTTACCATTCAATTTGATCAGCTACAAGATCCCTTCACTTTCTGAATTGCCGGAACTAGTACTACTGTAATTTTCCAGGGATAGAAAAACATTTAGAATTAGTTGAAATACTGTAGTAGATACAATAATTAGTATGCATAACCACTTCATGTCAGTAATAATGGTAAGATTCTTAGCTGCTATAAAAGAGTGAAGCTCCATCAAGAGAGCTATATTCATAGATTGATAGGTTTCAAGGCCAGAAGGGACGGCTGTAATCATCCAGTCTGACCTGTCTAACATGGGCCATAGAATTTCCCCAAACTAATTCCTACAGCATAGCTTTAAAAAGCATCTAATCTTGATTTTTAGAACTGTAAACGATGGAGAATATACCATGAACCTTTGTAAAATGTTCCAGTGTTTAATTATTCTCACTGTTAAAAAATTACACCTTATTTCCAGTGTGAATTTGTCTGGTTTCAACTTCCAGCCATTTTTCCTGTTACAGCTTTCTCTGGTAGACTGAAGAGCCCACATAGTACTTATAGACTGTAATAAAAGTCATTCCTTAGCTTCCTCTTTGTTAAGCTAAATAGATAGCCTCAAGGAGATCAATCACTTTAAGGCATATTTTCTACAATTTTCTGCAATTTGTATTAATTTTGTTTTTTATATATATATATACACATTATAACTGCCTTCATTTCCCCCAGACAGGTTGTGTTATTTAACCAATACAGCTTTCTTCCTTGGGTGTGGTATTATAGCTTTTGGGGCATCTCGTAAAGTGTTCCTAAACAATTCCCATTTCTCATTAACATTTTTCTGATTAAATTCTTCCTCCCATCTGATTTGGCTCATAATTGTTTTCAGCTTTGAGAACTTGGCTTTTTTTTAAAACACCAAGCATGTAAATTGCTGTTCTGGACTTTATTCTGTTTGAATATACTCAAGTCATGATTTCTTGTAGCTAAGTTATCATTAATTTTTGGTTCTGTGATCATCTGTTTTTTATCTCTCAAGATGTGGTCTAATACAGAAATCCTCCAGGTGGGATGCCAGGCTCTTTGAGTTAAGACATTGTCATCTACACTATTTAGAAATCCCATGGATGTTAGTACTGGCACGAGACCTCCAGCACGTCACTCAAAATGAAGCCCTCATGATCTTGCAGATTTTCTTCCTGCACATTATACATAGGTGTGTAACGAGTGTAAGTTTTCCCTAATGTGATTTGGTGGTCTGTAGCAATGCCAACTAATACCTCATATTGTGTTCTATTAGGATATTCATTGGTAATCAGTCAGGTTATTTTCTTCTGAGTTTTCAGTGATTCTGAAACAGGTAGTAGTACCATTTTTTGACAGAGTGCCATTTTCCCCTCTCCTTTTGCCCACTCAATCCATCTGAAATAGGTTATAATTACTACTTTACTGTACCCAAGGAACGGGCTCTTATACTGACATGAAGCAATTACATATACCAATTATTGTGTTTTCAGTTGTATTTGAGGTCATTGGAGCTACATTGATTTATTTAAGTGAGGATCTGTCCCCATACATTTAGAATTTAATATATAAAATTCTTCACAGGATTTGCAGTGCAGAATAAATTAAGGAAGAGGCAAAGTAAAATAAGACAGGTACGTGAGCTCCATTATCTATCAAATCAATGTTCAGTAAAATTAAACCATAACACATAAAAACGTTACTTTAATTATTAAATCAAATGTTTAAAATTATTTTCCCATGGTTCTGTAGAACTAACTGCACAATGAAATAGGAGCTAGGAGAGTATAGTTTTCATAGCTGGAGAAAACAAGGTTAAAAACCGCACCCCACCCATCTCTGACCAATCTTGGAACGTTTGGTTGATAATCTGAAATAAAAGATAATGCCCCAGAGGAGATATTTGTGGAAGTCAGCTCATTCAGATACCGTGGAATTGTTCCAACAAAGCAATCAAATATCTAACAAAACCTATAAAAAAAGTCACATTTTTGGAGTACTGACAGCCAGTCTAAACTAAATAAGGGAAACCCTGATCCCATTTTTGTAGTTGTGAAGGGAACCTAACTTCTGAATTTAACTCAGAATCCTTTGCTCAACATGCTTCATAGGCTATATAACTCAAGAGACACTAAGGCTATGTCCACACTGGCAATTTAAGTCGACTTAAGGAGGCTTAAGTTGACTTAGATTAAGCCATGTCCACACTAGGTTTTCATTAAGTCGACTTAAATTCCTTAAGAAAGCTTATGTCCTTCTTTAAGTCAACTTAAGGACAGTATGGACATGGTAACCGAGAAGTAGGCTTTATTAAATCATCTTAAGGGAGGTTAGGTCGACTTAACAAAGTGGACTAAGTCGACTTAAAGCTAAGTTAACTTAGTCCACTTTGTTAAGTCGACTTTAATAAGATCGACTTTAAGTCAATTTAAAGTCGACCTTATTAAAGTTGACTTAACAAAGTTGACTTAACTTTTGTAGTGTAGACATAGCCTAAGGTTCTGATTTTTATCTCTCACCTGCATAAGGTCTTGCCTAGACTTGGATTTGAAGGTGAATTGTTAGAACGTGTTCTTAGAATGTTCTAGAAGTCTGGTGTAAAACCAGTCAAGATAGACTTCCATACATATTAAACTGGTTAAACCTGGGCTACTCCATAGCCTTTAACTGGACTACTTTACTGTAATGGCAATGTGATTTGTCTTTGAAAATAGTTAGAATACGTCTTTAAACCTACCTCTAGACAAAGCGTAAACATGAAGTAATTCCACTTAGGTCAATGGTCCATATTCTCCTTTTACTGACATTATTTATTATGATGTAACTTCCGTGAAGTTATTCCTGACTTACATCTTTGCAAGTGAAAGGAGCATCAGGCTTAACGAAGTGAAGCTGATGAAAGTAAGATGAGAACCAATTCCTGAACATACCACACATTGGTTCCAAATATATTTGAAAACTGGTTCAGAAAGTGCTATATCCTGAGGTTTAACATGTTACATTGTAAAAGAAAAATATCTGATAAAAAAATACTAACACAGGATCCCAGACTAGATCCTCGGTTCTAGCAGAGTTCGGCTCAACATAGAACATGAAGGGGTGGGGAAGGAATGCAGCTATATGCCATCTTTACATCCAGTCATGCCTCTCAAGGTTTGGACACCAAGTTAATTTAAAGCAGCCTTTGAGCTACTTTATTTTCATCTGTCTGTGCTGATTCTCAAGTTGATCCAGCAAACCAGGGATTGCCAGAGAGGCAGGGCTTGAGCCATGGCCCCTTCACCCAGCCATGCCCTCTAAATGCAGGGAATCCATAAGTGATTTTTTGAGGCAGTTTGAAGGCTGCTTTGTGCCACTGGAAGTGGGGAAAGAAAGCTTAGCAGGGCCAGGAATCTACTCATCTATATTTAGATGACTAATCAATGTACTGGTGCCAATCATTAAATAGATGAAGATACTCAGTGCCAAATTTTCCACTGCCTTTCAACTTTTTTAGCCAGTTATACCTGTGCAAAATTAATATAAATGCTATGACAGATGTCAATGAATTGATAAATCTGATCTAGTAGCTGTTTGTTTTCACATTATATGGGTGTAAAAGACCCAAGGTGCAGGGCTGTGAAGAATAATAAGGCTCTCAAGGAACTAAATAGAAAACTTTAATCTAGAGGTTTGAATGCAAACAACTTTGAAAACAACAAAATACCATGTCCTCATACACAAAATATATCAGATAAATAAATACCAAATGGAGGTCTGGCTCATCTCCTCCCATAGTCAAACACACACCAGAAAGCCCAGGGGATTGTCCCCCCATAATTCTTTACTGGGTCCTGGGTTTGTCCACTCACTCTAGGATAGGCTATGGGGCCTGCCTTTCCATCTGCCTTATCTCAGGGATCCACCAGACAGCATCATCCATATGGTTTCCCCATGCCTATCCAGGGGAGTCTGACCATCCTCCTCCCCTCATACCTTCTTTTCTTGTTAGTTATGGCAATCCCTGGGACCTGAGGGAGGGCAGCTCAGCCCATGGAGAATATTATCTTTTTTACCTAATTAACACAGCAGCAGTAGTTTTCCCACAAACCACCTTCCAGTCAAGCTTTACCAGGCTCCATGCCCTTCCCCAGAGCAGAACTCAAGCCTCTGGAACATGCTCTGTCCAGGCATGGATAATCTTTACACGCAGATTGAGGGGTGAGGAAATATCCCACACATTTTCTTTCAAAGCACAGTCTTGGGTCTATATTACAACAATGTCATGAATGGTGGTGATACGAGGCATCATTACGGAAGCATCACACACAACCCTGTCATTTCATCCTGCCTTCCATTATGATTGTACTCCCTACATTATGATGTAAAATCAGCAGCATTTTTTAAATATTAGTGACTAGAATCAAATCTTTAGACTTCTATGGTGCTCCACTCTATTTCAAAAGTCTTGGTGTAGACTCATTTGTTGTCCCTTTATATCCAACATGCATCTGTGAATGTGTGGGGGAAAGGGAGTATTTAGAGGGTGGTTATTTTTTACAATTACAGGCAATTTTTATAATACAAGAAATAGGAGAAACATGGGGTGAAATCCTGACCCATTGAAGTCAATAGGGTTTTGTCATTGACATCAGTGGAGCTAGAATTTCACCTATTGTGTTTTTTAAATAATAATTTAAAAAACTCCTGTAATGAAGTCAGAATTGTGGAAGGCTGTATGGTAGTTCTTCTTGTACTGGAAATATCAATGTGCATTCCTCTAGCTACATGCTTTTAAGTCTCAAATAATGGATGGTGTGCTTCTGAGTATGATTAGTAACAGTGAAGGTAACATTTGAGTATTACAGAGTAGTGTATTAGAGAAAGCAGCATTTTGTCATACCTATAGCTTACCATCTATTGGTAGAAGTAAAGAAATCTGGGTCAGCATTTGTCATCCCAAAATAAGCTCCCAATCACCAAGACACTAATCGCATACGTAACTTCAAGCGTGTAATTACGCAATAAGACTGGTCTTGTGTTGAAGGTTAAGCATTAAGCACTTTGCTGAATAAGGGCCAGAGTGAAAATCTCCTTCAGGCCTTCGGTTAATATGGAAATGAATTTTACTCGTTCCCCACACTTGGGTGTGTTCAGGTTTCCCCATGGAACACAGCAGGAACGTCAGTATTTCTGCTTCACTGTAGAGTGTCAATAGTGCTCAGACCTCCAACTGAACACTCCGAGGTCACAAATTGGTTAGTCAGAGTGTGAGTACTGTTCCCCGTGAGCACATACAAGTCTTATTCCCATCAAGGGAAGCTGAGGGTGTGGATCATGGCCTAGTGTACATCTATTTTTTTGTGATGATGATTCAGCTCCTTTTCTTTAACCTTGAACTTGCATATTTCCACATACAATCATGATGTATAAAGACAGTATTCAATTTAAAGAAGTACCCTGAACAGTATAGATCACATTTTTTAAAAAAAAGATATAATATACCTTTTATAAATAGCATAATGGTTTAATACCAAAATAAAACTACCTAATTTCAAGCAACAAGCTCCAGGACATTGTGCCTGGTCTCTGTGTAGGGTACACAAGTAAGGGAGAATGAAATGACTGGGCAGAAGCTAGGCACACATCGGCTATGTCTACACTAGAAAAGTTAAGTCAACTCTGTAAAGTCGACTTAATAAGGTTGACTTTAAGTCAACTTAAAGTTGACCTTATTAAGTTGACTTAACAAAGTCAACCTAACTTTTCTAGTGTAGACATAGCCCTTTGTCAACCTTATTACATTGACAACGCTTTAAGTTGACTTAATAAGGTCGATTTAGGCGCTAATCCCCGTCCACACCGGCTTTAAATTGACTGAGGGAGTCGACTTAAGGCTTAAGTCGACCTAAAATGAGGTGTTATTAAGTCGACTTAATAAAAGCCCAGTGTGAATGAGGTTTTGTTTAGGTTGACTTAAGCCTCCTTAAGTTGACCTAAGCTGCCGGTGTAGACGCACCCATCCTGCTTTTCTGAGGAGAAGGGCTGCTTCTGACTCGCATCACTGGTTACACCAAAAATATAGGCAGGGCCGTCCCTTGGGCAGAGCGAGACCCTGGGCCAATCAGCCTAGGCGGGGCCCCAGCCCCCCCATGCTCGAGGGGAGCATGGGGGTGCCGGCCCACTCCACCTTGGGGGGGGAGGGCCAGCCAGCCCAGAGGCTGAGCAAAGAGCTCTCACCTGGCCCTGCTGCCTTCAGCTCGCTGCTGAAGGCAGCAGGGAGCAGGGGCGAAGTGTGGTCATGGGGGTCTGCAGCACAGGCCCCTCACTGTCCCACTGGGAGTGGGACAGCCCCGGGCCCATGTAACTGTGGGGCCCAGGGTGATCACCCCATTTACACCCCACGCCCCCAAGGATGGCCCTGGGTGTAGGGATGTGACAGGGAGTGGGACATACTCAGCCCTTCTTTTTGCAATAGCCAGTGGAACTGAGTGGGCTCATGGGAACACACACTGCGCCCTCTGGAAATATGTTAGAGCATTTTCGGGGATGTCACAGAGGGACAGCGCCAATGTGGGACTGTGTGTTGTGGGCAGAATGCAGTCCTTGCTGTGAATGGAATTATGAACATTTCATCTGACCTTCAGCATCAGGAAAGTCAGAAGATATCAGAAATATATTAGGAGATCTACACACTGAAGATTTCTCATCTCACTCTGACTTCTGGAAACACTTTAAAGGGAAAATATCACAGCTTGTTACAAATTTTGTGTTCCATTTTCAATTACAGTAGCTGACAAACATTTAAAAGCTAAAAATGAGTAACTACTTTGATATAAAGTAATATTCTTTAGAAAAGATCACCTCAAATCTCATTCTGCTCAGTGTAGTTATCAGTTACTCTGCATGTCTCCTACTTGGCCATTTATCTTCAGTGGCTGTGTCCCTGATCTATCTATTGGCATGTTGACAGGTAGGACAGATGGAAAACATGAAGAAGGATAAAAAAAAATCAAACTGTGTATAAAAACTCATTCCATTATGCCACTGCTAAAATATTTATAATAAGAGAACTCAGTCTAATATGCTCACTTTTTTAATAATAACATTAAAGAATTCATGTTTAATTAAAAGTGGTGTATAAATCATACTGTTTGCTATGGCTATTGACTGTGCTGTTCTCATTCTGCCAAACTTAATATAAAATTAATTGTTAATTTTCAAGCCAGTAGCTTTCTCTTCCTCATCATATATGCTGATTGTTTAGAACTGAGTCAGTGAAATATTATCATTATAATGCATTTCTCCCAATATTGCCTTATAGATGTTCTTCTCAGAAAGTGATCTGTATGAAGACATTTTTGAGCTGTGTAATGGACAAATTCGGCATACTAGAAACCAGAGACAAACCCTTAGCTGGTGTACGTTGTGTAAATTCACTACACTAAGAGGTTTCAGAAAAAAAAGCAGTGCACTTAAAGAGAATTTTTTTTTTTTTTAAAGGTCCAGATCTTCACCTGGTGTAAACAGAAGACTGTGGAGCCCCAGAAGAGGATCTGGCCTCCATATATTTATTCTCTTTTAGCATGCTTTGTTGTACATTGAAAATACTGAACATAAACCACATGCCATTTCAGAGTACACATATTAAAATAAACTTTATCTCGTATTAACAATTATTTGTTTTTTCTAAGAATAGCAAAAGAAAATAACTCTTTACATACTTATATACAGGCCTCTTAAGTATTGAATGAGCCATGCACTAAGATTTTCTAGTGTGAAGGCCCTATATTTTAGACCTCTTTTGGAATCTAGGTTACTCTGACCTGGCATAAATGAATCTTGCATTTCACCAATTTTTCACATGCTTGTTTCTGTCTTGGACAAAACCTCAGAATCAAATAATCACCAGCTCCAAAGTAGATGATGATTAACTTAGGGAGTTCTTGGCTTCATCTTCAAGAAGGTTAACTTGACCTCAAACGACAGAAGAATATTATGGATTTGTATGTTGTATTTTATGTGGAGTTTTTTAATAATGGGTTCCTTTAAGTGCGTTATTTTATAGTTTCACCAAATAAACATCTCCCTTTCACTGCTTCCTTTAGACTTTGTTGAACAAAGATCACAATAATCATTGGATTATGTGCCCCCAAAGTGATACTGGGCTAAATTCCACCTTCAGGCACACATTTCATTCACTTCAGTAGGAGTTCTGTTGAAAGCAGAATCTGGCTAACTATAAATTCTCACCCCACTTTCACTGTAATTGGCACCAACATCAAATGGCACCAGGGTGTCTTCTGAAACTCAGTAAGCAAGGAAATGCAGATACAAAGCCAAATGCTGTTTCCATTTACAAGTATGGCAATCTATTAACTTCAGTTGAACTATTCCACATCCTGATATAGGGCTTTATCCTACCCCCATTAAAATCAATAGTAGAAGTTCCAGTGACTTTAGTGGGGAAGGACTAGAGACATAGTGAAAAATTAGATCAGATCTTGGCTTACATATGTCATTTGGGACCTGATTTTATACTTCCTGATGTCAATCAAAACTTCAGTGGAAGTCAGATCATGTCCTTAATTAATTTAGGCTCTGATCCAAAAAAGTACTTACTCTTTGATTTAGCTAGTTACTTAAGCACAAACCTAATTTTAAGCATATGAGTAGTTCCACTGAAGCCAGTGGACATAGTCACACATTTAAAATTAAGCACATACTTAAGTGCTTTCCTGAATCAGGACTTCACTGAAGGAATGAGAAGAAGAACACAAAGGCCACCAGCTGTTTTGTAGGCCAATGAGCTTTTTAATAAATAAACATGATGCTACATCGAGATATTAAAGGCTTTATGAATCTTACTATCATGTGAGGTCTTTTCATAAATGTAAATTAAATGAAGGGAACTAACTTTATTTTGCTCTGCTGACTTTCGATACACATATAAAGTATGCAGTATTCCCAGTTCTTGTCATCTTGGCAACTGACACTGTTATTTCTCTTCCTTTTTTATACGTTAGGAAAATTAATACAAAATATGAAAATAAACCCCTGGGGAAAATTTAGATAGCTTGGCAGCTAACAGGTGCTATTTGGGTTTATAGTGTTGTTTGTGTAGTATGACTGTCTAAAAGATTGTTTAGGAACTTTGAAGTACAGTGCAATCCACTAATAGAAAATTCTTATAGATGAAAATCTGTTGATAGTGCAATAGAATGAGAGTCCCTAGTCATAACAATGTCTTTATTATATGCCAGTTACAATTCTGATTATAGCAAACCTCCATTTATAAAATCATTTCTTGAAAAAAAGATGTTATTGTGGGATTCACGGTACAAGAGTTACAGGTTTCTTGATGCATCTGCCTATCCTTGAGATAGTCTGTAGGTCAAGAAATTACAAACGTGTCAGATTCCTCAAAAAAAAAAAAACCCAAACCAACTTGCTTTTTAAACTTTTGCTGATATGAAATGTACAGATTCCTGCATTTTTTTAACTTTGTTTCTATTCTGTCGAATATTTCAACTAAATATAAAATGAAGCTCTAGTTTATAAAAGAAAAGCCATCTTCTCTGACCTGAAAATACTATGCTATTGTACAGTGGTTCCTAATCCATGGTCTTTTTCTCTCCTCCTGCTGGCCACAGAAAGGAGTGGCTGCCTAAGGATCCAGGTGGAGTGCGTTGCTGTGGGGCTACAACACTGGTGCAGGCACCTAACTACATCCAAGGGGATGGGAGATCAGTGCTCTTCCCGCCCTGACTCTAGCAGGGAGCAAGGCAAAGTATGCTGCCTGGGTCCCTAGGCACTGGGGTCCCTGCTGGAGCCAAAGAGAGGGGAGCACCGAGCTCCTGTCCCACTGGCTGCAGAAGGGAGCCACTGCCTAAGAACGGAGTACACAGGGCCACAGGATGCGTGCAGTTTACTTGCTACTACCAGGGGGATGGGAGATCAGCGAGGAGACTGTCTCCTTGCTGAATTCCTTATGTCTGGCTGCAATGCAGGGGAGGTGCTGCTGGCAGAGCAGCCAGGATCCGCCATGCTTTAGGAGGGGCAGGACTCCAAAATCAGTGCCTTCTGATTTGCTAAGCACAGGCCACCCACTCTGACTTAGCTGCCAAGCCATGTGCTTCAGTGTGTAGTGACAGTCACTCATCTACACTAGTGCTTTGTCTGTAAGTGTGTGACATACTGTGAGCCCTTTGCAGGTGTAAAATAGCGAATGTAAAAATCAGCGCAGAAGCATTAAAAATGTTTATTTTAAATATATAATGATTTGTATTCTGTAACGATGTATATATCGCTGCGTTTGTTATGAATTGATAGACAGGTGGTCCTTCAGGGTTGAAAAATTATATTTGTGGCCCTTGAGCCAAGAAGGTTGGGAACCACTGCTATAGGAGTTCCAAAGAGTATTTGCTCTACCCTAGAGTCTGACATGGTGATGATGGTTTTTCTTGATGATGGTGTTTGTAGTGTGGTAGCACTGAGGATCCCTAGTCGGGGATTGGGCCCGATTTGTGTATTAAGACCCTATTTTCACATATTTGAAACCATCTATGTAAAAAAAAAAGTAGCATATAGAATCCTTCTCTGATTAGGTAACTAAAACAACCAAAGAAGAAGAGAAGGTTGAACAAGAACAAAAAATGATAAAGACTAGAAGGAAGAAAAAGAGACTTAGTAGTGGGAGAGAGGATAGAGAAAGAGGAAAAGGAAATTAAAAACCTGTCCAGCTGGGAATCATGAAGGAAAATTAATCTACAGACGATTTGTGGATTTGAGCTCCTATCCAGCAAAGCACAGAAGCACGTTTTTAAACTTGGGAGTAGTTCTGTTCAGGCAACAGGATAGCTCTTCTGTTTGGAATTATGCATGTGCATTGCTGGATTGGGACTTTAATTGCAAATTCCCTGAAAAGTGCTCTGGTGCTGTGATAACGAGTGCTGTTATAAAAATATCAATTGATGGATCAGGTACATAGATAGATATATCCGACAATTTAAAAGTAACCAAACTAATTTTTAAGTGAATGTTGCTAAAAAGCTTTGTCCCCAACTGTCCCTCTCCCCATACATTTGGCAACATGTTCTTATTTGTTTTAAAAAAAAGTTTATTTTTTTAAAATGTTCATGGGGGAGTCAAAATGCTATTAGATTCTGCACACCCTGAAATTATTTATCCCAAATCAGATTACACAAATTGAATATTGTGGCATGTTAGGAGTGTAGCTTTCAGGAGCAAAATAGCCTGTAAATGTCTCCAGCAAATACACTTCACAGAAGTTTGCTAGCAGAATCAGTGTTTTGGATTCACAGAAATGTTGGCAAGTGCTGCAATTTTGAGATGATTCTGAGCAAAGAAATGTGGCATGCGTGAAGGGTACTGATCAATAGCAGAAGCCAAGTCCTTTTGCTTTTTCTCAAACAAAAGTACTTACAATCTGCAACTTTAAAAGTGCCATCTATAATAGTAGCCACTGGAGTCAGGAGATACTAACCCCATCCATATGACAGGGTTGTATAACCCTTTGTAACTCTCACCCATCTCATTGCCTGGCACCAGAAATAACCATTAGTCTCTTATGAGCAGTTCTGCTTGTCAGCTCCTTATTCTAGCCTCCAGTGTTGAGACTGGAAGATTTTGACTGTGAATTGATTTATAAGACCCTATTAATAATGGGCATAGTCAGCATATACTGTAACATGGTACTGCATCCAGAAACTTTGGGTCCTTTAATACGACAGTGTGATAAGCTGGCCAAAGTAACTGCAGCAGCAGGCGATGCTAAGAAGCCACACAGTTTGGAGGGCTCGAGGTAGAGTTTTCACAGTCAGCTTTGCTCCTGAACTGTCTTTGCCCCTTTGTTTCCTGTTGCTGAAATGTCAAAGTCCCCAATCCTGCAAATACTTAGGCTTACAGTTTTGCTCATGCTTAGACAAAACCCTGGCTGGGATGATTTAGTGGGAGGGGTCCTGCTTTTAGCAGGGGGTTGGATTAGATGACCTCATGAGGTCCCTTCCAGCCCTATGATTCTATGATTCACTGGGACTCCTGCATGTGTGAAGTGAAGCAAGTGCATAAATGTTTGTAGGGCCTGAGGAACTTCATAAATAAATAAGAGTAAGTCTTGCCTCATTCAGAGGCCAGCCCTTGGAGGTGGTTTTTTTATAAGCTTTCAGGACACCATCCTATACTGTATTATCAGTTTCATAGCCCACTGGAATAACAAGCTATGGCTACTCCACTGTGCCTCTGTAAGATGGGGAAGTTTGCTTCAACATATCTCATATCCTGTAACATTCCCTGGTCCAGGGAATCCTGCACTCCCTGGAACACAAGGGCAAGCTGCTAAGGAAGATGTTAACTTTCTACCACATTGCCCCTGGTGATCCATCCAGAATAGATTCCAAAGAGGTAGCCATGTGGCAGACATTTATTTTTGTCAAGTAGGCACTCCTCTCTGGTACTATAGGCCTTCTCTGATAGGAGCATCTGGCCGTATGAACGGGGTTATATACCCAAGAGAGCATAAATCCCATGTTAGTTGACTTCCCTATAAGCCAGCTTTCATTTTACCTTTCTTAACTCTGTTTATTACCTGGGCTGTAAGATGTAGTTACAAGGATTAGTTCAAAACAGGTTTTTCAAGAGGGGTGGATTTGTAAATAAAAGGGAGATAGCATAGCTAAGAATGACACAATGGGCCAATGATGCTGCCCTCATTTTAGCAAAGAGCTCCTTGAAAAAATTCCTCCCTTTGCATATAACAATGCTTGCCCCTCAGAAGCATTTAAATTCACAGATAGGAAAGAGTGAGGAACTGGGAAATCTATTCATTTGTTTTCCCACTGAAATCAACATTTTCTTCTAACTTTAACCCTGGAGGGAAGCGACACCATTTAACAAACAAATCCATATTAAGTGCATTTGCTGGAAACATTTACACTATCATTTGTTCCTGAAAATGGCACTGATAATATATCACTGAGTTCAGCTTGTATAATGTGACTTGGGTGAAAATGTGGTAGGGGCTAAGAGTATCCTCTATAATGAACATTTAAAAAAAATTAATTACCGATATGGCCCTTTCCAAAGGCAAAAATATTTGCTCTTCCAAGGTATTTTTATGAGTCTCAGAGAAAAATCATTTCTAGAAGAGATGATTTAGCAGTATCCACAGAGGGCTAATTCCAGCAGAGGCAGGGGAATCACCCCAAACACTTCTTTTAATTTGGTGACAAGCTTTTGTCCAGAAGCTTTCACTGTATCTCCGAGATAAGTAATGGGGTGTGGACTTAGCCTACAGACCAACTTGTCCTGTCTATAGAATAATAACATGTTCTTCATCAATTAATCTAGTTGTATTTTGGAATCAGAGAATCTAGAATCAGTTATTATACAAAGAGGTCATCGTCACATTGGAAACAAAGAGCAGGTATATATTTTTTTAGTCTATTCCAATAATTCACTTGTTTATTTTTATAGTTCTTTTTCTTCTTCTTCTTCCCCAAAGTGTATCTGTAAAATTTTAGTTTCATATAAAATGTCAGGGGGTTGTCCAAGAAGTAAACATGTCCTGCTGGTCAAATCTGTTTTTTTGTAATGGGAACCTCACATGTTGTTTGCTACTACTTCAGTATTTGTTCCAAGAGTTCCCGTATTTAAAAAGAGGTTAAAAGTTAGTCTTGCCTTGCAGCTGTTTTCAGTGAGCTTTGGCAAAAGTTCATCAGAGTATCCATAAACATACAGTGGCATTGCTATATAAGAACATTAATCAATGCTGGTTGCCTCATGATGACCTCAGAACGTTGTGATTGTGAATGAAGCTGCAGATGGGCTTACATGTTCACTTTCTTTGCTGGGTACTTTGAGCAGAACAACTGTGAATATTATTTTGCTTCAGGTTTATTTTATAGGTTCACTTTCACACTGAACATCCATTCAGAGGAAGACCTGGCAATACCCTCATGACAGTATTTCTCCTCAAGAAAGTTATATGAAATGATGTGCTGTAATTCTGATTATTTTTCTCTCTTCTGGAGAATTTAGATTAATTTTGTTATGTGAATTTTGTCCAGATACTATTATAAGAAATGATGGTCTTCTTGTAAATATGCAATAAAACAAGTTAAAAAAAATCTATTTTTCCCTAATATTCATCTATTTTCCCCTTGCAAAATACAGGCACAAAACCCACAAAGATAACATTAGAGAGTGACTTTCAATGTGAGAGTAAGATAATTGTGTTGAGATCTTTCATGTTTCAAAGGGGTAGCCGTGTTAGTCTAGGTCAGCAAAAGGAGTCCTGTGGCATTTTTAAAGACTAACACATTTATTTATCACGTGAGCTATTGTGGGAGAAACTCCCACTTCGTCAGACGCCTTAAAGATGGGGAACTTACAGAATGGGGGAAAATTAAATGCAGGGATCTTTCATGAGAGAGTTTTCATGATAATCAAAATCACATTGTACTTTATGAGTCTCTCTTTTATTGGTAAAATAGAAATCTAATCAGAACTGATTATATGTCTAGTTTCTAAAGAAAGATATAATACCCAAGGTATTATACTGTAATGATATATTTTGAATAAAAATGTGGTAGGTTCTCAGAATACAAGTAACTGCAACGCAGTACCCCTCCCAAGCCATATCAGAAAAGATGAGGGACATATCAGTACCTAAGCAGACAGATTAAAACGACAATTTAACTGCATCTTTAAAGGTGAACATATTATTCTGTGATTCTGATAGATATGGTTAAACGCAAACCCTCCACTTTCCCATGAAGGTGCCATCTCATCAAATAGACTCAATGGATCAAATGCATCATGGGTAGAAGCAGATGCCCTTCCAATGTAGTTGCACTCATCTTATGCCAGCAGTGTCTTTCATAATATGCCCATAAGCATTCAAGATTTTTCTTTTAAATTATTTGAAACAAAACACCTTCAACTCATTTTTAATTGGACTTTTTCTTTCTTCTGTGTGTGAAAGTGACATTTGTGCCCGAATATTGCCCTACTTCTTTAAGCTCAAAGGTAATATCTTATTAGGAACAGCCTAATATGACTTGCAAATCAAGCTAAATCAGCCAACATCTATACTTGTGACAGGATCCACTACCTGTCTGGTTTTCATAAATGCCCAGATAATTGATACACCCAGTTACAGCTAAATCTCATCACTTTTCTCCCAGGAAAAGCCCAATTTTCCTGCCAAACCTGTGACACAGAGAACCAGATTAGAAGGAGCTAAAGTAGTGGGGAGCTTGCTGCAGCTGCAGCTCATTTAAACAGCTTTTTGATATAGAAGAAAAGGCAAAGGGAGGTGAACTGGTGTGTTTGGAAAGGATAGCCAGGAAAGAAGTTTGCATCCTAGGTTGCTGAAAATTTTGTGTTTTCTGCTTTTGTTTTGAAAAAGTGAGGGGTTGTTGTTGGAAGGCAAAACCTGGAAAAAAGAAGAGACCTTCATTTTGTTTCCTTGTTGTCTGTCGAGTTATCCTTAATGCTTGTGAGGTGAAGTCCATCTGCGACAGCAAGTAATGAAAATGAGACTGCTATACAATTAAAGTCAGGCTATTGGTTTTAATGAGAAATGCTTAATTATTTGAATGGAAAAAAATCTTCATAAATCTGGCCCTGTCCTATCCATTGTCTGCAATGCATGACAGAGTACAGTGCCAAAGGGGTAGCTGTGTTAGTCTAGTCTAGCAAAACAAACTTTCCGGCTTGGCTTCTCAGGTCTCTGCCACAAGTGCTCATGGGCAATAGCTATCAGACTGTCTGTCTGTCTGGGAGGAAGAGTGCATGAGGGATCAGAGCACTTCACACCCAGGTGTCAGAGGCTCTGTAACTTAACCCCATGCTCCAAACTGGAGAGTGTTTCTGTTTGCTCCTTTTGTTAGTTTATTTTGCTCTCTTTTTCTATGAAAACTAATCTTTGAATGAAAGCCTTTGCTGACTGCAACTTTTTGTTTGTTTTTCCCCAGCCAGGTAATGGAATGATCTGGAATCTTCTCTAAACCCCAATTTGGGGCAAGAAGTGACCTAAGAGTAAAGGTAGGATGGCAATGTACTATTTATTTTTGGCAGTGTATTCATAATGCTGCATTAGACATCTCCAAACTCCTAGTTTTATAGACTCAGTACTAGTTTAAACCAGCTTGAACTTATTACCCAACAAATATCTCTCAGTAACTGGTAGTTTGCTTGGTTTTTAAACAGAAGAGACAGGATTGTTTAGAGGGCACATACAGGACTGTCCAGGTAGTCTATGGGATTACATTTAAAACCAGTTAGACCTGAGGTGACCTTACCGAAAACTGTGTTGTTGACCTTAGCTGACTTGCAAGGGCGTGTTTCTGCCTGTAGCGTTGAGTCAATTAGAAAGGTGAGGCAATGGAAGAATGGATATAGGGTGAGTGTGTGCACTACCCTCCAGACACGGATGCTTAGACTTCTACAATATTCAGGATTACAAGCTGTTTATCCTTCCTACATACAAATTTAGGTGACTAGGTATCCTGATTTTACAGGGACAGTCCTGATATTTGCGGATTTTTCTTACCTAGATGCGTATTTCCCCTCACTCCCACTCCCTGTCCTAATTTTTCACATTTGCTTTCTGGTTGTCCTAGTACCAACGTTTAGTAAATCAAGCAGTTAATTTGTCTTTTAATTGTACAAGAACTTGGTTGAGGCGAACACAACTCGTTCCACTTATGCTCATTGAAAGTTATCTGTTGTGAAGGATTATCTGAAGCTCATGATGTTTCCAAATAAAAAGGTTCATTAGCTTTATAGAAAATACCTGCCTATAGCATGTAGGGCTAACATTTGGTTTTGTGAGGGCAGTGTGCTAGAGAAACTGTTTATTAGCTGTTTTACAGTAATCTGTCCTTGACCAGTAATCATACCTGCAGAGCTAGTGCTAATATGTGTCATTATTATAACTGCTTAATGTGTCATTTGCACCTGCAGAGAACTGATTCTGTTATCACAGAACATTCATGTTGCTGTTCAGCTTTTTCTGTGTTGGCTTTGCTCTGTTTTCTAATTTTCATCAGCACTGTCACAGAAGAATTGATGGTCTTCCAATTATAGAGTCAGCATGGTTCAAATGACTGAAGGCCTGAATTCTGCTCCTACTGCAATCAGGAGTTGACAGTAGCTTCATTAGGAAAAGGATCATCATAATATGTTTGCAAGTCTATAAAATATCAACACACCTACCCATATATACTGGAACATATGAAGGCTAACAAACTTGCATTCTTGGAAATTGTGGTAGTATGTGGGTGTCTAACATAATCCTTTTTCTGAAGCTAATGGCAAAACTCTTGACGACGTCAGTCTGGAAGACATGTTACTCCATATATAATTCTCATAAAAATACATTGAAAGCATGTTAGGGTTACTAAGTGAGGAAGTGAAAATAATCAGGAAATGACAAAATTGCTGTTGCCCATGTAACCTTAACATCGCTTTTTGTAGCAAAGACGACACAGAACCGTGGGTCAAACTAAGCTGTATTCTGCATAGTTTGAGATGTGAGAGTACATGGAACTTTCAGTGCATGATTGCAGAGTCCATCTTGTGCCTTAATGAGCAGTGATCTGGATCCCTTATATTTACATTCTAGGCTTGCCACGCATGAATATTGTGTGGCCCTTAATCAATCTTTTCTGTTCATATGGATTTAGATAGCTTTTTCTCTGATTGAAAGTGCACACCTGGTCTTCTTTAGCATCCCATCAGTTCCACTGTGTGGACTTGAAGCAAATACCCAGGATCCTGTCTCCTCTAAGTTCAAGTATGTCAACTCCCCAAAACTCTGGAAGTTCAGTGATAAAGGGACTAAAAGATGGCAGGTGACTTTTTGAGATCAGTTTAAAAGAAAAAAATGCTGCCATCAAACAACTTAGCAAGCGTACCCTGTTCTTGCAATTCCAGTTCTTGCCCTTAGTAAGAATCACATTATTTCTAAATAACCTGGGTCCCACACAGAGGGGATGTATACAGCCAGATAAAAAGAGAAAGTGAACTGATAGGGCAATACACTGTCCTAACACCATTTGAGTGTATGCATTTTTAAAGAGCATTCTAACCAGGAACTGTTCAGTTAAATACAATCTGTCATGGTGGAGGTGGGCAGGGGGTGGGAGAGATGTTTGGCAGTGAAT
>ML685767.1:29507497-29524058 GCA_007922175.1 Pelusios castaneus
TAAAAAAGATCAAATAAGGGGCATGATGCTCTTAAGAGGTGGTGCTTCATGTGTCCCAAAAGAGCCTTGCATTTTTAAAGAAACGATTGCCAAATTATAAAAGCCAAGAGTTATAAGTGAATGACCTACAATAGAATTTGCAAGAAGAGAATAGCAACCTTTTGTTGGAGTACAAGAGTAAAATCTCAATATCTACTGACATTTTTGAAATTTGGAACGTGT
Organism: Pelusios castaneus; assembly: GCA_007922175.1. Classification (NCBI taxonomy): domain Eukaryota; kingdom Metazoa; phylum Chordata; order Testudines; family Pelomedusidae; genus Pelusios; species Pelusios castaneus. Next base: position 29,507,720 of record ML685767.1, read on the forward strand.
CTATCATTTGCTCTACCCAGCCAGCTTAATCACATTAGATCAAAGCTTTGGGGGCTGCTTCAATCTTCATATCTCTCAAGTGTCCTGATTTAGTTGGGACAGCCTGAGCTTTCATAGTAAATAAAAGTTCCAGATGTCCCCAGACCAGTAGGTGAATTTTCACTTTCTGCTAGTCTTCCAGAGGGTAAAAAGAGGTCTGATGTCACAGGGACATAGAAATGTCAGATGACACTCTGTCTAAATGCAAAGATATTTTAAGCTTGGCTGCTTGGACAGAGAGGCTTATTCATTTACATTTCTTCTATTTTCAGTTGATTAAAACAAAAGAAAAGACTGCTTGGACTAATACACACAAGGTGCAGTTAATTCATTTTGCCTTAATGCTGAAAGCTTCTTTCCTCGTCCATTGTATGTTAGCTAGTAATGCTGAATTGGAAGGGAAATGGAAGAGCACACCTCGTATGTTACAATATTTCCATCTCTATATTTATCCACAAGCCCTGACAGGGCTTTTGTAAGTTATTTGAGGCATGGACTCTCTTTAAATTCACAGTATAAGCAGCTTAGGATGAGGACTTTTTTTTTTACTGTATGTTCATACAGTTGTGAGCATAAAGGGGCCTGGAGCTGGTTGGGTCCTAGAGGGATTATTAATCTATTAAAAGTAATAATAAAGATTTCTGTTAGAGTACAATACATTTGTATCTGTATCTACATGCCGACAGAAGAAATACAAGTAACTGTGATTCAAGTTTTGTCAGAGGTTTTTATAACCCATTCATAAAATTAGGATATCTTGCCCATATCATATGTACGTTTCTTGTGACAAGTCAAAGTTCTCTGAATCACCACAGAACAACAAGGTGTAGTACCATCCCTCAGTGCAAAATATTAGATCACAATAGTAGCATTTCATCACCCACCTTCACTTTACATGGGTGAAAATGATTACATGAGGTATAAAGCAGTGGATAATCAAGCCAAAGATGTTTTTTGAACTGACCACTTAAGGTTGGGCAGTGTTAGTTGAAAATTATTGTATTGGTTCTTGCATTATAATCTAGTTCAAAAATCCCAAGTTTAGCCTTGGGATCTTAAAAACAGTTTTCAACAGTAGGTTTTACCTGTATCTAGGGGTAGCCATCTGTCATTCATGGATCAATGTGACTTGAATGTATGGGTGCGTCTACAACTACAAATTAAATCGACTTAATCTGCATCTACACTACATTTTCCTTAAATCGACTTAAGTAGCAGCTTAAGTCAACTTAAGGAAAATTAAAGTCAACTTTATAAAACCTAGTATAAAGTCGACTTCACTGGCTAAGTCGACTTTATTAAGTCAGTTTAGCCAGTGTAGATGCAGATTAGCCCTAACTCGACTTTAAATCCACTTAAAGGGCTCCAGAGCTCCCGCACTACCCTCCCTGTCAAGGTGGGCATGTCCTGGTTTTTTGAACTCCTAGATTAGCTGACAACCAATGTATAATTTGTTGTGAAGTATATACTTGGAAATCCTCAATTTTAGCATTAAATTATTCAGTGCATTCTATCCATTAAATAGATCTAAAAGATGGTGAAGGTGACCAAGAGCTAGACTCATATTTCTATTCCTGTCATGTGATGTAATGAAAAGAAATCCTGCTTATTTTTTATGTCCTACTGCTTTATATAGTGCTGCAAAGTTTGACCCAAAATAAGTGATGTTTATTTCTCTATTGAGCTAAATAATATTTAATTTTTTGGTTTGTGAAATGCCAGTTTAATTGTGCTTGGCTCTCTTTTCATATGTGTCTGAACCTTTTTCAGCTTTCCCACCACATTTTTCAGCCATGAGTTTTGAAATAATAATTAAAAAAAACTTGTAAAACCTTTGCGGTTAAATATGTATTAAATCATATTCTCTTCAAGCACAAAGGCTTTTCCTATTTGGGGTTAGAGACTAACTGTAAAAGTGAAAAAATGCTATATAAAAAGGGCAAACTTAGTTTCTTTGAAGAATCACATTTTTCTTAAGTTTAAGTGACTAGATTGCTTGGGTATGACATGTGATCACCCCTATGGTGTACATAAACATGACATGTAGGTGGTCGTATGGCACATTGTACATGTCACTTATTTTATATCTAGCCCTTAGCTCTTTCAAATAACTACAATACGTAAACTGCATTAAAAAAGCCACATAGTTAGTCCAGTGCAAGTATTGCCTTCCCAAACTATAAATGTAATGTTGGACCTCCTGTGTTAAGATCCATCAGTGGTTTCTATCAGAATCGTATAGTCCCCCAACTGATATTAAGAAAGTTGAACCATGCCTTAATGAACTACATCAAATGCCAGAAGATATAAACGTAAAAAAAAAAAAGTTGCTTAGACAAAGCTCCCAAGTGGGAACTAAATAAACACTAATTATTCTGTCTTCAGTCATTCTCTCCGAACATAATTTCCGCTATTCAAAGAGTGTCAGAACTCTTCACGAAAGACCCTATTGGTGACTTAATCTGCTTTAAACCGGTAAATGAGGTGTTCTCTAGTGAGTCTAGCAATTTAAGTCCTAATAGTGACAAGAGCAGTGTGAGACTCAGCCGGAAATCTGTGGTGCTGGAGAGAGAGTTTTCTTTTTTGTACTCAAGTCAGTTTCCTCAAGCCTCAGCTGGAATGGATTATTCCTGAGCTTCCTTAAAAGCCTGATTTGATTTCTGTGTTTATCAGCATCATCAGGGTTCTGTGGACAGCAAGGAAAAGTTATTACTATGCTGTAATTCCAGAACTATGGGTTGGGATCACTTAGTAGGCTATGGCTCAGCAAAGCTACAATGCATAGCAAAGGATATGCTCTTCTCAGTGGCCACTGCACTCTTGTTTCCCAACAAAGTAATATTCTGTCACCTTTCCTATGTCAAGTAGTTGTTCATTGGCTTAAAATGCTGTTGTTTAATTTGAGCCCCAAATAACCAGAGATACTGACTTATTACCAGTCCTTTTTCTTTTATACATAACCACTTGTGAAAACTGAAATCTTTTCCTTAAATTTTTCCATTACTTTTACAGTATAATAGCCAGTCACTAAATAGCCTCCAACGTGTTATACAGTACTTTTTTTAACTTAAGAATTTTGCAACCCATTTTTATTACTCAGAGAGGAAAGATTGATTTGAATCACAAATTGAATTGCTGATTTTAATTGGCAGACAGAAAACCTGTTAAATCTAAAGGGGTAGCCGTGTTAGTCTATTGTAGAAAGACAACAGAGTCCTGTGGCACTTTTAAAGACTAACAGATTTATTTATCGCATGAGCTTTCGTGGGAGAAAATCCCACTTCGTCAGACTGTTAAATCTACTTAATCCTATGACGCCTTTTTAGTTTAATTATTTCCTAAACAAAGGTTGATTATCATTGGTTAGTAACCATTAACATATGTTGATTGGCAGCTAATTATAGCCTTTACACTAAATTTGGTGCTGCTTTTTGCTAACCAGGAGGATGTACAATATCTATACACTATTTTAATTTAAGCAGCTATATAGCTTAATTTAGATTTAGTCAGATTCTTCTTTGTTACATTTTTCATGATGTTAGAAAATAGTGACTGATACATTTCTTATTAACTACAGGATGATTACTATTTTAATTCTGATTCATAACAAACTCTATTTGAATGGAAATTGAATTAAAAATGTATCCGCATCTATTTAGTTTAATAAAGGGGCTACTGCTATCAAAGGAATAACAGAGTCCTGTGGCACTTCTAAAGACTAACTTATTTATTTATTGCATGAGCTTTCATGGGAGAAAATCCCACTTCGAGAGCTGGCTTATCACTTGAACAGACTGTTTCAAGGTAATTAACCAGTGACATCCACTAATTCAGTACTTTGATTTTTTTTAAACTGAGCAGAAAAGATGCTGTCTTATATTTTTGTATTTAATTTTAGTATTTTAAAGTTAGGCTTTAATATAGGTAGTCAATTTCAAATTTAATTGTACATAGATTGCTTTAAAACATTTAAATAAAAAACAAATCTGATTTAAATAATTAAAAAAACAGTAAAATAACTTAAAAAATAACCCCAAACACTTTCATTTGTATCCAGCGTGGTTGGAAACCACACAAGAAGGGGAAGCTGTGAGATCATTTTACACTAATCCCCATTTCCTACCACATCAGAAAGATATCTATTAAATGGACTAGCTTTAGTCAGTCCAGTGCTGAGGACATAATTGTGCCTGATGATTGCATCTTGGAGAAGGAAGGTTGGTATGGAGCTGCCACGTTGCAGACCACTGGCTATGTCTCTCCCTGCTTCTTTTAGGTTGATCATGCCCTTAAAAGTGCAAGAAAGCAGCCATCCTGCAACTGAGGGAGACCATGCCTGTGTCTGGGTTCTAGCTGTGGAGCATGGGGTGAGGCCAGAAGCCCCACTTTTCACTGGTGCGACACCGAAGGATCAAGGTTGGGGTAATGGAGCAGGGTGAAGGGTCAGGGCTGGGGCAGGCAACCAGAAGACAAGAGCAGTGTCAGCAGATGCAGCAGGATCTGTTTGCAGCAGCAGGTAGATGGTCCATCTAATTGCATTGACATCCTCAGCTAGTACCTCTGGGCCTTAAATAGCATGACTGGGCCTTAAATAGCATGACTGAACCAATCAGGGGCTCCCTGGGCAGGACATCTAGTGAAGCCTGAGCCTGCAGGGTTCCTAGGCTGTTTTTCCCTACTTCAGTGGAGTTGTCAGATTGTGGTGTGAAAATAGCAGCCCCCAGACCTTAGCAGATGAAGGTTCTAGGCTCACCTCGATCTTTATAGTTCAATAATTCAATGTGCAAGATGCTCAAAGGGACAAAGCAGCTTGCATCTCTCACTCTTTACTGCACACCTAGGGAAAAACTGGTGCTATGAAGTAATCCTAAAGAGCTGGCATGTAATGGAGTTGTATATAGGGACCTGGTTTTTCACTAAGGCTCTTCGGTGCTGTAATATTACAGATGATGATACTAATACTTCTCTGCAAATAGAATACAAATCTCCAACGGTCTGCAATAATAGCAGATAGGGGCTCCGTTCCACTCATCTCTGTGGAATGTTAACTGTTGCTGATAATGAGGATTACTTAAACGTCATCTAGGTTAACTGTTTCACTGCTGGTCATGTTACTGTAGAGACTAAGCTATTTACGGATCACTGGGGGAGACTGGAACTGATAAGAATTCTTGAAAAGGGGACCACCATCTTTCCTGCTCACATGAATTCTACCAAGGTGTGATAGCAATGAATTTTAGGGATATTATGTACAGCCCCAGATAAAACTCAGGGATGAAGTTGAGGCTAACTACCAAGAAGGATTGTTCCTCTGAAAATGTTAAGGGAATCTGGAGCACTCTGCCAAATGGTGGGCTAAAGAAAATGGCTGCATTAATATATGCAAGAAAGGGAAACAGGAAGATTGTTTACAACGAATATGTGCGCAGGTGCATTTGGGAGTTCCTAGCTCCATTGATTTCAGTGGTCCTATGATTTACATGTAGGATAAGCCCCTTTCTCTTTATGTATCTACACACTGACCTTTTTATTACAAGTGGATGGGAAATGGATTTTCTATCTTGGAGGGAAAATTAAAATTTTTTGGGGGGAAAAACCTCAAAACTAAAATCCCACAATATTTCATTTTGAAAAAAATACTGAAACATGTTTTTTATTAAATGAAATATGCTTCTTGGCTCTGGAGGGCTGCAGTAGAGCCGGGTACTCTGGGAAGCCTGGCGGCTGCTGACTGAAATTGACAGGCTTTTTGTCAATTTCACGGCTGCCCAAAAAATGTTTCCTCAGAATTTTTCTGAATAGCTCTACTTTTAGTAAAGATCATCTGGTTCCATTATATTTACCAGATCTCACAGCCCTCTTAGTTTAATCATTTGGCTGTCCAAAGTTAATTTAATTGATTCTGATATTCTGCAGTAACTGTCCATTATTCATACTGAGCAGAACCTGGCTCTGCATATAGGCTATTTGACTTCAGAGAGTCTCTCAGCATCCTGGATCCTGGTTGAGAAGCCTTGCCATAGAATAATCTATTGCTGAACTGTTAAATCTTAAAAATAACTGCTAACTAGACCAGTTTCAGGTCTCGCTGCCCTTCTGCAGTCTGTGGAAAGACTTGAATGGTAAGTGGAGGCAAAAATAATTAACTGTATTTTAGGCCTGCCTTCTTCTTAATTGACTTTGACTATGTGGAAGATGACAGAGAAGGTTTGACCCACTCCGAGCTGTCGTTTTCTTCAATTAAGGAAGTATTACCAAAAGAATAGATTCATTGTTCAGGCTGGGGATTGAATTACAGAACACATTTAATTATCAGCCTTTCTTCCTAGTTATTTTAATGTATTATTAATTCAGTTTCTCAAAATATACCTTTCATTTACAACCATGGATGGAATAAAATGTGACACAATTTGTTTTCTCTTTCGCTAAGTAGATGATGTACTTTAACAGAGCAGGTCACCACGACCTCAGTTTCAGTTATATTATATAATAATTACAATAGGTCCTTATCAATCCCTCCCACTTGTTTGTGTGTTGAAAATTAAAAAAAAAAAAAAAAAGAAATTTGAGTGAGTGAACCTTAACCCTTAATAGCAGAATGGATATGCAAATATCTAGCAATTGTTGAGCTACATTTCTTCCCAGCTGAAATTAAATATAGAAAAATTTGCTCAACTTTTATAATGTGGGGCAAAAAGAGGAAAATACACAGAAGCTGACTGTTGTTTCACTTTCTGACTACGTAGATGTTAACCCTGGGTTCTTTCATCACCCCTCTGTACTTTGAGGATAGCTTTTTTAATTTTAACTACAGATCCTGTTGTTTGTTTAAACTTCACTATCCAGAATTACTGCAGACAATCTTACTACACTAGTTGAACACAAAGGGTCAGAATTCCAGCTAGTGTAAATCAGTACAACTCCAATCAGGAGTTCAGACCCAACTTACTAATTACATGGCAAGGAATTTCCAACTGTAAATGGACAGACCTAATTTTGAAATGATTCCCTGACATCAATCCCATAGGATAAAATTCTGATTTTTAGATCAGGAGCTTGGCTATTGGAACTACTGCAGGCTATTACATACGGTGCTGTCAGTCACTATGAATTATGCTTCTTTTGAATGCAGTATTTTGGGGATTAGTTATTATAATTAATTAAAACACAAACAGTTTCTTCAGCATGGCACATAAAGACATAGGAAGGTGCAGGCCATCCCCAAAGGAGTTTGCATTCAAACTTGGCAGCCAATTTAAGATGCCCTGGAAGAGCCGGAGAATGATGCTTAGAGGTTCCTTTTATTTTCTCCCCTGATCTTATTGACATGGATTAGTATATGAGGGCCGTGGGGAAGAGGTGACTCACTTCTGGTTGATCAACTAAAATGTTAAAGGGTAGAATCCAGCACATGCAGAAACATCACTGGTTTTTTTTGTAAGACATCAGTACACTCATTTAGATTGCTTATTCTGTTCTCACTCATTTCTACTAAAGTGGAACTTGCAGTTGGTTTGGGTATGAAAAGAAGAATTTTCTAAGACCCATAGAAAAGATCAGTAGGTATTCAGCACAGTGGGATGGATCAATTTGCTGAGCAGTGCTAATGAAGAACCTTTTACCTTGTATCAATGCAAAGGTGTCTGAGACGAGACCAGTAGGCCTAAATGTAAATTCTTAATATGGTCACAAGCAACTTTTTTTTTTTTTTAAACCATGTGAGAGCACAGTTATCTCTGGAGTCTGCCCTTTTCAGGTATCTAGCCAAAGAGGAGCAACAGCATAAATTGCCTTATCCTGCCATCCTGATTTCATACTGAATGGCACTTACTCAAGTTCCATTAACCTCAGTGGGATACTTGTATGAGTCAGTGCTACTCAGCGGGAGTAAAGGTGGCAAAATTAATTCCCAAGTGAACAAGATGTGATTATTTATAAGATAGAGCTTTGACGCTGTGTTGTCAATGTTAATGATGATGCACCTCCAATAAGGATTTTAGATGCAAACTTACTTGAAGTTGCAATGAGCCAAAGTGATTTGTCATGTATCTTAACTGAAGACAAATTCTTTGTGATATAGTAGTTACTAAGGCCTCATCTGAGATGAGGGCCCCATTTTGGCTGGGACTGTACAAACACATCATAAATCCTCCACCCCAGAAATCTATATCTAAATAAACAAAGGGAATTATTGTCCCCATTTACCAGTGGAGGCTGACTAAGCAATCACATGAGGTCTATAATGCAGCTGAGAAGAGAATCCAGACCTCCTGATGTTCAGTCCAGGTATTTTACTACAAGACTGTCCTTCTCTAGTATCATTTATGGTGTAGAGTGAACTGGTATTTTGTTGATTAACACTTTGGTTTTGGGTGTCACAGTTTGTGATATTAAGACTGCATTTGTCTCCATACAAGGAAAGATATAAGACCTGCACTGGTTATTTACACTTCCACAGCTGCAGAAAAATGATAATCAGCCTACCATATAGGAGGTTATATGTGACACTTTCCATATAGGTACCCAGGCTTATGAGGCATCTCACCATCACCTATCTTTAATATGAGGAAGTATTGTCTATGCCTGCTTGTCTGTGATCAGCTCTCTGGCTCTACCAGCCACGGTCAACACAACCATTGCCTTCCAAGCCTGAACTTTGATTTATTACTCCCAAAGGAATATTAGCCTCATAGACTCTAAGGTCAGAAGGAACCAGCATGATCATCTAGTCTGACCTCCTGCACAATGCAGGCCACAAAACTTCACCCGCTCACTCCTGCAATAAGCCTCTAACCAATAACTGAGTTATTAAAGTCCTCAAATCATGATTTAAAGACTTTAAGATACAGAGAATACACCAGGAAGTGAGCCATTCCCAATGCTATACATCTCGTCTTGCAAGACTAAGGGTATGTCTGCACTTGAAAAGTTGTTGACTCTGTTAAGTCGACTTAACTTTTCAAGTGTAGACAGAGTGGAGAGCCGCGGCTCCCTGTTGAGAAGGGACCCGCGGCTTCCCGGCAAAAGGGACCCACGGCTCCCTTCTTGCCGGGACCTGTGGCTTTCTGGCGGAAGCCATGGTGGAAGTTACTTAGACTGTAAACTGTTTCAGACAGACTGTCCATCTAGTGCATTGTGCACTGCTGTGCACATATTTGTTAATTAAAAAAATTGAAATTCCTCTCAAATCAAAAAAGAATTTTTTAAAATCTTAGATTCACAATATCTAAATCCTAACAACTTCAACATGTTGATCTGATATACGAGTCTAATGACAATCTTCATAGGCCTGACCTATGAGTCAACACTGCTGAAGTAAACCAATTAGTCCAAGGGTTAAAGAGAAGCTGTTGCACTTCAATATTTTTGCTTCAAACTCAGTCCAAAATCAGGAAATACTGAGAATGAGGTAGGTGAAAAATCAACTTTTTTCGAAGTTTGAGTTAATCATCTTTTGAGAGCAAAGACTTAGGCTGGTATTTTGAACCAAAATAGCTTCTCCATTCATACCACAGTTCTTCAACCCATTAGAGTTTTAACTTTTGTCCATACATCAGACATAATCAAATAGCCCACAGCAACCGTTCAGCTTATTCAAACTGTATTTCCTGTTTTTCTCTAGCTTAAATGACCCTGTGTGCTGTTCTCATACTGTCACTTCACTGCATCTGCTTCATCCTCTTTATTTAATTAATGCCAGATATTTTAAATGTTTACCCTGTATGATTGCTACTCTATAACTGAACCCAGAAACTGACTGACTGACTAGTCCCCAGCACAAGTTCACTCCTCAAACCCAAAAATGATGGCTTATTTTCTCTGTTTGCTATCTAGAAGGCATTGATCTCAGAAATCTTTATTCCTTTTCCTTGTAAATAATTTATTTTTTCAGGTTAACTCATTTTCATTGAAATCTTTCCTTTTTATGATGTTTTGATTGGTGCTATCATTGAAGCTCAGCCACCACCTTGCACTGATCTTCAAACTTTCTACTTTCCCCTTACAATACAAACCATGAGAGATCATGATCTGATAGCATTCTGGTAGAACCATTTCCAAGTCAGTGTGCTTGCTGAGTTCACACTGTATTATGTATTGGCCGTATACCTTACTTTACCATATGGGAGGCAATATTGACGTATACTTTTGTGGGAAGAAAAAGTGACATATTCAACCATCTCTGGACTGCTTACAGGACTTGGAAATCTTGGGTCATCGTAAAGTTTGGCATGTTATGTCATTGAGACCTCAAGACAGAGAATCCACAGAGCTGCACTTTGGTTGAATAGAGCCCTAGGGAAAGTACAGAAGGACTATTTTGGAATACCGACGAATGTTATGGAGTGGAAATTCAGTCATAAGAACTAATGACTGTCTCACTGACAGTAAAACTCTGAAATTTAAGGGCATTATTTCAAGTTTATTACAGAGGATCCAAACAATAATTCATTACCGTGTTTTTAGAATGAGCATTGCTCTTCCTGATAGATGAACAACTTCTATGAGGTTTATGCACCTTTTCACACCAATCATTATATGCAGGGTCATAAAAAAGGATTGATGTGTAGAGAGCTTTAGATTTCAATGTTTATTAAAATATTACTTTGTACAGTTCCTTATACACACACCCTTCAGAAGGAATGAAAAAACCCTTTAATTCTTTGGCACAGCACTATTCCATTGTAAATGGACCAAGCCATCAGCCAATGTAAAGAGGAATAGCTCCATTCACCTCAAAGAAACAGTGCAACTTGCATCGTTTGAGGAGCTGGCTGGGTATGTGTGGCTCATATAGTAAAAGGCATTCCTCATTGTTTATGGGTATTATGTCTCTGTATTTGTGACACAGTCTTTGACATTCTCTGTGTCTTGGGTTGGGTGAAGCTGTCTCTTCTTGTCCTCCCTTTATTTTTCCCTTCATTCTGGTGCCTCTATTGGTATAAGTCTTTGTCATTGAAAATTAACAATATCAAAATGGTGCCCGGACAGAATAGTGCAGATCAATGACCCCAAAGCAGCATGTTCCAGCTGAATGGTGCACAGTTCATTTTAACTTCCACTGTCCACTGCTCAGCCTCCTAAGGAGCAACCCCTTTTTCTGGTATATTAACTTCTGGTACCTCCTTATTAATCTTGGTGGCTTCAGTTCATGGGCTGAGTTTTTTTTGCTGAGATCAGAATACCATTTCTCAAGTGCAGTGACCCTCGTCTGCTAAGAAACCTTTCTCTTTTTTTAAGAAAAATTGTGTGCTGTCAATAAAAATTAGTAGCTTTAGTGTGATGTTTCATTCTATTGCTGTAACATATTTGGTTGACAGCTGATTTTATAACATGAAAATCAAGCAAACTGTTTAAAAACAATACACCAGATCATCAGCTGGTGTAAATTGACTTAGATTCCTTGACTTCTCTAAAACTATGCCAGTTTTTAACAGGTGAGGATCTGGCCCAATAATTGTAAAAACTGCAAACTCCAAGAAGCACTCTCTCTACACATAGGAGAGGAAAAAAGTCTAGATAGCATTTTACTGTAATCTTGAATACATATTTGCTTTTTGTTCCAATGATAGTTATAAGTAATTGAACTTTTAAATATAAGGCTGCAAGACTAGTGCACCATTTTGGAAGAGACAAGTAAAGCCTTGACATATGAGCAGTTTAAATTCTGCCCTAAAATACTCAATGAGTTTTATGTGCATATGTCTGAAATCAGAATTTGGTACTGTCTGCTTAAACCAAAATCTTTTTGCTTGCTACTAAAGACTGGTAAACAGTTTTTCCCAAATGTCTACTTTGAATCAGTATTTTCTTTGTGGTTGCTCTGGAAGGGAAACAGCCTTCATTAAATAATTCACACAGGCGTAAAAGATGGATTCAGAAGCAGCTTGAACACTGAAGCAAATATTCTTCAGGGGGTTGAGAGGGAACATGTTTTTAAGGAACATTTATTTTTTTTTTAAAAGCTTCTTGAGAAACTGTCATCTATTTTGTTTGGGGTGGGGGGTGTAAAAATAATTAAAATTCTTTGGTGGTGGTGGTTTTATTCCTACCAATGTGAAATATGTGAAAAGTTGTAATGTTTTACAGTGTAGAATTCTGCTTTTTTCGGTCATCTGTTTGCTGTTTTGCATATGGGGAGATTTTAACTGGTTTTGGTTAGCTCTACCTTCCTGCCCCGCCCTCCCCCTGACCCCCAAACACTTTCCATTTTGTGTGTGTAGCTGTAGACGCCTGACTCTGATTCCTTTTGCCTGACTCTCCATCACAAATTCTTCATATAATTAAAGAAACACATTGACAATCTCCAAGGAAAGTCCTGTCCAGCGCCTGGTGGTTAGAAGCTGCTGGTTGCCACTCAGGGGGGAAATGAGATTACCAAATTAAAGGGGTGGGGGAAGCTCTTTAATTTTTCAGGTTTGTTACTTGAAAGTGTAGACTGATTATCTTTTCTTTAAAAAATATATTTAAGGTTTTGCTGAAGTTCATATTACACAACTGATTTCATAAATAGCATCAGATCCTGAAATCAGTGAGACTTCCTGTGGGCATAAGAGTGCACCTGTATGGATCTGATTATAGAACCAGGGTCTATGACTATCTAGAGTTCCACTGAGCACTCCAACATAAAAATTATCCCTTTATAGAGGAAAAATTTGCTTTTCTGCAAGCTGAATCTCAGAATCCTGTGTGGGAAGATCATGACTTGCATATGACATGCTCCTCAACAATTCCTGTGGGGAAACCTCAAAGCCAATCAAGGGCAGAGGACTTGACTTTAAATTGAGAATTTAAATAATAATTATATTTAAATAATATGTAGCTAACATCCCCAGGATGTGGAATCAAACTGTCATTTCAATATGAAGGATGTTCTGTCACATCCAAAAGCATAATTCACAATAATATGATAGCAAGGATTTAAATGCATGTGGTTGCTTAGTATTTAATGCACCACACAGGTGTCATATTTCTTTCATATTCCATGCACAAATCACAGATTATTCTTTCATGAGCTGAATTCCATGATGATGAATTTTCCTGCCAAATAGGACAGCAACATTACATTTCCTCATTAAGGCCTTGATTCAGCAAAGTACTTTAGCACATGCTTGGCTTTATGCTTAATGTTTAACACATTCTTAAGTGCTTTGCTGAACTGGATCTGAAGCAGTTAATCATATACAAAGTACCTGATTTACCAAGATCATACACAATGACAGTCTGGAGTACATCCTTACTAAAGTTGCTGTTTAAAATGTCATATTTCAGTAGGTCTGCATGAATAATTTTCACTACTTTTCTGAAAGAACATGCTCACACAAACCAAGGACCTGAGAAATGATTAAGGAAAAAAAATTAAGCCCATTGTGGGTTCAGAACATCAATAACAAACTTAAGCTTCATCAGCATTTCCAGGTGTTTAACCAAGAAATATTGATTTATGTGTATTATATTTTATGGCACTATATAGCAATTAACAACACTTACATTAAGAATAGATAGGCCAGGATAAAAGCCAATATGGGAATGAAAAAGATGAAGTACTGTCAGGAATAGCAACTTTCAAGTATTAGATACAGTCCTTTTTTTACACCTTATTTTACCTATTTGATGATGGGAATTCAGGATTAATTTTAAAATACAAAATCTAGTGGAAGAGAATAAGCTACCTGCGGCACATCTCTCTCAAAATGATATTACCTCAAAACAGGAAACCAAATGCAATACATTTTCAAGGTATTTATGACTCAATAATGAAGCTAGAATAATTGCAGCAAAAACGAAAAACAACACCCCCCCCCCCACACACACACACACACAAAAACAGTATGGGCAATAATGGATTTTCATTTCCTTAAGGTAAGATACATAGATAAACACAACAACCTTTTACCAGCTGACCCATTGTTCTTGAAAAACAGGAGGCCTTAATTGAAACTTCAGTATAATAAGGTGCAGAATGATGACTCCTCCTTGTGCATCCTTTGTTGGAATGTTAACACAATTATTAACAGAAAGATTAGATAAGGTTTTTTCACCTGAATGTTGGAGGTTTTCACACAAATATTCATGAACCTGTCTAAAACAAAAAGCAACTGGGAATCTGTATAAAAAAAAAAAAAAATCCATCAATACTTTTTCCAGCTAGCCCTGCTCCTGCCACAGCTGTTTGTGACCAGACGTCAGAGCACTTCGTTCCGGGGCCATATGCTAATAGAGTTGCTCATTCAATGGCTGCTTGGCAAACTGTCAGCTGGTGGTAGAGAATTATGTTCTCATTAGTCCATGAAATGCTACAGGCATGTGCACCTTTTTAAAGTACACATAAGTAGAGGCCAGGCTAAGACCACTTTATAAATGTGACCCCTTCGTGCCAATAAAAAGAGGAAAATAGCAAGCTTAACTGGTTACTCTAAAAAACATCTTTTAAAACCCACATGTTACTATAGCAATAGGGCGTGGGAAGGACTGAAGTCCACAGATTTTGTTTCTCCTCCTTTCTCAAGTTCCCAAGAATAGAATTTCCTCTCCATGGGATACCATGCTGCACGGCATTAATCCATACATATTTAGATGGCTGGAAACTTTATAAAACTTAGTAATTGTTGTAGTTGGAAAAGGCAGATTCATTGGCGTTATTAAAAATATGACTTGCTACCTGTGTTGTACAAAGTCTTTTCTTTCACTTGTTAGTTATTTCCCTTCTTTTGCATTTTTACTTTTCTCTCTCAAGGGATATTGTTTATCTTCGTTTCCTCTACTATGTTGTCTAGATTCCTCTCCTCGTTATCTTTAACCTGTGTGGCTTCTTGCAACCTGTTTTATCTGGTGGTGTCTGGAAATGGAAATACTTATTGAATTGGAGCTTTCAGGGTATTTTTGGAACAGTGGTTCCTGGCAGCAACAGGACAGTGGTCATACTGTGATGATGACACTTGCAGAGAAATCTGAACGTAAGGGTCAACTAATACAATTAATGGTAAGACAAATACATGTACTATTAGCTTACTCATGCTTGATCCGTTTGGCAGCAAATCACTTGAAAGCAGTGCAAGTGTTCTGAGCCTTTTCACACACAGTTGCCAAGGCCTCTTGTGGGATTCATCCTAAGTGCCTTTCAGCCAATGCATCCTAATAGTGCGGTACTGGAAAAGCTTGCTGCAGACAACACAGTCATATAATATGACTATAGAACTCACTCCAGAGTTCTTCTCTGATGGTCTCTGAATTATGTCATATACATTTCTGTAATGCCAAGGCTTTTTCCTCATCTATCTAGAAATTTTATTTCATAACTTCAATAAAGCTGGCTGAAGCGTTGCACAAAGAACATGTTTTGTACTTCCAATAAAATCTGCCTTTGATTAAATGCTCAGTGTGTGTGTGTGCACGCGTGCGCACATGTGCACACCAATAAATGTGTATAACATTAATTACAGTAATATCAAGGTATCTGAGCAGGATTTCCACAACAGCTTTTTACTGATGACATTAAAACCTGACGAATGAATCCAGCTTGCATATTAGAATTTACTAATAAAAACTGGAAAATTATTATTATTACAATGCTTGTGGCTTGCTACTTAACTGATCCCCCTGCTTGGACCAGTAGGTCCATGAGGAGACATATTGACGTTAGTGAGACACTGTGCAGTAGAGGGGCACATCTATGCAGATCAGATTGCAGGTTTGAAACCCTTAACTCATACATGTCTCTTCATGCTTGTCTTATATATATATACATACACACATTTATAAAATGTATATATACATTTGTCAGAAAGTTCATTAAAAGTATGTTTCCCTTGTAAATTTTCAAGACTATGAGTATTCTTAGTATGCAATCTGAATTTATGGGCTTTTCAGATGTCTGAAATTAAAGATAGATCTCTCTATCTATTTCTTTCTTCAGCTTGGATGCCTTTTTGCTGATGGACAGCAACTCAGCACATGGTATAATAGCTAGAAACACACCACCTACTGTAACCTGTTGCTTTGGTATTGTACTGTTTAATAATAAAAGGATCCTAAGTGCTAGGATGACAACTCAGAAATGAACCATAAATACTCTGCACAAAAGGAAAACTAAAGTTCCCTGAATAATATTGCACTTGTGCAAGGGGGGGGGGGGATACATTTAATTTGCTTCCAAAGGGGTAGCCGTGTTAGTCTATTGTAGAAAGACAAAAGAGTCTTGTGGCACTTTTAAAGACTAACAGATTTATTAATCGCATGAGCTTTCGTGGGAGAAAATCCCACTTCGTCAGACGCTTTGAAGATAGCCTATCTTCAAAGCGTC
>ML685767.1:29524458-29637685 GCA_007922175.1 Pelusios castaneus
CGTCAGACGCTTTGAAGATAGGCTATCTTCAAAGCGTCTGACGAAGTGGGATTTTCTCCCACGAAAGCTCATGCGATTAATAAATCTGTTAGTCTTTAAAAGTGCCACAAGACTCTTTTGTATTTAATTTGCTGAGTATCTTATGGTGAAAAATACAGATATTTGTTTAGAGGAAATACAAATTGGATATACGATATCTAGTTCAGATTGACTGAAGCAGAAGGAGGGTGGAGGTGGGGAGGGGCTTATTATGCAAACTAACATCAGAAGAGCATAGAATCTGAATCTCTGAATGTTGCCTATAAAGAATCCACTTCCGGGAAGTACCAAATGTTGCTCGTAAAAGGCTCCAGCTGTTATTAGTGGGCTTTGAGGGTCCTCAGCATTTGGCAAGATTGGATCCATCTATATTTAAATACAGGACAAGTTCTCACCCAAACTGAATCACTCTTCAAGTTGGCTTTGCAGAATTTTTTTTTTTTTTTTAAACAATTTTGATAGATATTGATATTTATTTATCAACATTTTAAGATTATTTGTTTAAATTTGCAGTTGTAGGGAATTACAGGATGTTTTGTCAGACAGCAATTATTTAATGACAGTCGACAGAGAGAAGTGAAAAGTTAAGGCTACCTAAATGGTCCCCCTGCTGCAACTGAACTAGTGCCAGCATTATAATATATATTTATGCACATTAAAGTGGGACTCTAATAATTAAATTCTCAAGTAGCATTTTTCTTATTTGGTTAATCTGTAAATATGGATGATTATTTTAAACCTATTTTTGTCTCTTCATAGGCATATGGCAAAATCGATGTTTACTGACATCTACCAATAAAAATTGAATCCTTTCAATCTTATTTATTAATCTAATCCTTATCCACACCTAGAGATTACCTCTTTAGTTAAAGTGGTAGAACCACAAAGAAAGAGGTGCGCAAATAAGCAGTGGTAATTGGTAAAGCGATAAATGCTTCCTCCATCTGATCTCCTGAGGATTCTCTCCTATCCTGCATTAATTATGAGAAAGCGTATGACTGTTCTTGTAGCTTTTGACACCAAGCACTGACATTTCCTTGGGTTGTTCATAGCCCCCTGCTGACATCAAACATGATCTTTACTGTACTAGTCCTTTATCCATCAAACATTCATAAACAAAACTAAACACTGCTCCTGAGCAATAACCAACATGCATGAAAGAAACTAGTTACATTGCTGTGAGAGATCAGTGAATAGTTCATAGGGAATAATTTATTTGACAAAGGTGGCCTCTTTTTCTCTGTGAGCCAACTACATTTTTTTAAAAATATATTTATTTGAAAGTATTCACCCAATTTCTACAAATAAATGTTGTTCCATAGATAATTTGCAAGCAGGCAATATTCAGAATTAGAATTGATTGGACAGGTAAGTCGCATGGTATTTTTTTTCATTTCTTGATTCAAGAGTGTAATTCTTTGAACTAGGTCTCTGGTGCAAATACTTTCTGAGGTCAAAAATTGCTATTTCAATATATTTTCTAAAGTAGGTATAAAATTTGTTTCATAGAATATTCATAGTAAGTACATACAAAAAGAAGACAGATTCAACCCCCCCAAAAAGACCCCTCAATATTTTATTTTTTCAAATAGTAATGGAATAGTTTTTGAGAAATTCACCAAGACTAATGTATTACTAAAGTTATAAGAAATGTGATGGTCAGGAGAGTATACATATATACCTACACACTTAAGCATAGTGGGTTTGATTTTCAAAACATAAGTTCAGTACACTTATTTTCAAGTGTACACAAAATTTGCACATGGAGTTAATCCCAATTTCACATGCAAAGCAGGTGTTTGTGCATGCACTCATAGTAATTGTGCTCCCAGTGAAGCATGCCGCAAATACATGCCTTTATGTACACTTTCCTGGACTCCTAGGAATTTGAAAATTGGGGGTACTTGTGCACACTGACACATGCAGCAATAAAATATATTAAAGTATATTCTCTCAATGCAAATATTTCATTTCTGCTGGCTGTAATGGAAAATGTTCCTTCCAGACAACAGATAAATATCTCACTAGCATAACAGAAAAGTAAAATTAAACTACCAGTATATGCCACATCAGTGTAAAACTGAGCAGTTGAATATTAAAACAGTGAAATGCACAGGAACCTCTGATGCCAAATTTCATATATATATAAATTCATGACATATTAGTGCCCTACAATATATAATCTTCCATAAATGTAGAGTTCACTGGTCTGGTAAAAATCCATTTCTCTGTATACAGTACTGCTGCTTCTAAGTTCCTTACCATTCATTTTTTTGACAATCGGGTACATCATTTTAGCTTACAGTATACATAGGGAGGACGACTTGGTAGAATTAGGGTCAGTGTTAATTTTCATAAGTCTGCCTCATGTCCTGCAAACCTCATGTGCAAGAATCCCAAAATCTGTGAGCAAGTCTATTCTAGAAAATTAAATCAAACCAAGTTATGTTAATGTATAACCACTGCAGTAATTAAATCACTTTTACATATCCAGACTTTATTCCTTTTGTTGGAGGTGTGTGTCCTCGTTGGCAGTGCTTGAATCAAGACAGAGAGAAGTGCATCCACTGTTCAACTTGCTAGCATCTATCTCGGAGTCTTTCGGGAAGGGTTTGTAATACCTCATTAGGTGGGGGGGGGGAGGGAGGACTCATGCAGGGGTGACTGCAAACATCATTTCTATATGCCATGATGCAGATTTCTCCATCCCATAATGTTTTGTGCCTCTTTTCAAAAGCACTGCAAACCTGCACGTCCACCATCTCTACAAAAAAGGACAAATCCTGCACAGCTCTTGTGATAAGCGGTGGAAGCACAACACATCTGCTCCTACAGAGGAACTGGGCAGCAGAACAAGATGATTCCTCGATGTGCTCAGTGTGATGTGTTCCTCCTACAATCTGGTCCGCTGTGCTGCTATGCCTCCCTGACCACCCTCTCCTCAGCTCTGACTTAACCTGCTTTTCTAAGTGGACCCTCACTACTGGAGCAGTCCACACCAGCCTCCTGCATGTAATCAGTCCCAAGCGGTGGAATTGTGTTCGCTAGCCACTTAGGAGATGTTCTTCCAGCGAGCACCCCTAGATGCCACACTGGAAATTTCCGTCCTGCCAAGATTGGGACTCTTCCCTGATCAATGCGGCTCATATACTCCAGTCTGTCAGTTTAACACAGAAACTGCTATACAATTAGCCTTTGCTCTAAGATAAGCATTGATTCTCTCTCTAAAATCACACACCTTTCAATTAAAAAAACCACTAGTTTATTGATTTAAAACATTTTTAAGTGAGTATATAGCAAATCATTGCACTAGTTAATTTGCACAATTAATTAGTTGGTCAAGTGGTTGGTTTGGCAACAATGGGGTTCCTGAAATGCAGTGAGGCAATAGATGACACACACATATCCCTATTTTGGAACTAGACCACCTTGCCACAGAGTACATCAACAGAAAGGGTTACTTGTCTATTATATTGCAAGTGCTGGTAAATCATTGGGGATGATTTATCAACATCAACACGGGCTGGTCAGGGAAGGTGTATGACACATGTATCTTTAGGAACAAAGGCCTCTACAGACAGTTACAACCAGAGACTTTTTCCAGACCAGAGGATCACCATGAGGGATGTTGAAATGGCAGCTGTGATCCTGGGAGCCCCAGCCTACCACTTACTCCATTGGCTCATGAAGCCATACACTAGCTACCTCAACAGCAACACAGAGCACTGAAGAGTGACAGTGGAATGTGCCTTTGGCCATTTGAAAGTCCGCTTGCGCTGTCTACTCATGAGATTAGACTTCAGTGAAAAAAAAATATCCGAGTGGTTATAGCTGCCTGCTGTGCACTTAATCTCTGTGCAGCAAAGGGGGGAAATTTCCACAAGGATGGAGCATGGAGATGGAATGGTTACCTGCTGATTTATAGTAGCTGGATACTAAGGTCATAAGAAGCTATCCAGCTCTTCAAAGCTATTAGGCTCAGGGAGGCTTTGAAGAACCATTTCAATAGGGAGCCATGGTAATGTGTTGCTGTAGTGTGCTCTGCCTGGCTTTACATTGTGAACCTTGTGATGAGTGCTGTGTGTATATTAATATAACATTGCCAATGCCCCTATTGCTGCTATCCATAAATGGTGTCAGCCCAGCCAACATATGTTGTGAACTTATAAAGACGAATTAAGGGTACATAACTTGACTTTTATTCCAAACTCGTGCAAACAGATACATTTATAACTGAATGAAACTCTATTAATACAGGGGTAAGACCCTTTGAAGGGGAGAGAACAGTCATTTCTGTTTCACAAACATATACACCGTGTCTCTCTCACAGGTTTGTGTGTGTGCAGCTGTGTTGCCTGTATTGTCTTCTGGGGTGTAATGGCATGGCTAGTGCAGCACTTAGATGCCACATGGAATGTGGAGGGGGATGTGGAGGAGTGTCCTGGAATGCAATTCTCTATGGGGTGCAGAGGGAGGCAGGCATGGATCTGTTGAACCCGAAGGTCAACGAGAGTCACCATGCATGCAGATAGGGATGTTGAATTGAATACTGGCACCATTTTCCATAGACAGTGATGATTTTAACTGATCATATTCCTGAAAGTAAGGAGGCTGAAAAGGAACAGCTCCTGCATGCATCGAACTGCAGTTTGTATTCTGCAATGGTTCCTGCTGGAGTAATTGCTCAGTGGCCTGAGAAAGTGGCAGAAGAAATGAGACAACCCATCCCAGAATCTTTCAGCATAGGACTGAAACTTTCCTCAAGATCTTTATGGAGGATTCATGGGACATCTCAATACATATAAACAAACTGTTTTGCAGGGCCCACTCTGCCTAACTGTACAGGGGGATGAGAATCAGATAGTGACTGCCTCTTTTGGTTATTTACTTCCCTTCACCGATTGAAAAGACTGAATGATTAAAAAAGTGTAAAGAAACAGACGTTTCCCTGCAATATCAACTCAAACGTCATACTTACCAGAAGTTCAATCCCCTGTACCAGGCTCATCTGAGCTGGACTGTAGGACTGGCTTGACTGTTCTGAAGTCCAGAACAAATCCTGGCTTGCTGCACCACTGAATCCCCCAGTTACGTGTTCCCTATACTCCTCTTCCACTTCTTTATCCAATATACTCCTTCTCCTTTTCCCTTATCCAATATCCTTCCTTACCTTCTGGTATGTCTACTGCAGCTCCTTAATTTTCACATGGCACTCCTGTGGAGCTCTCTTCCAGCCCTTCTTTCCATGTCCTGAACAATCTGCTTGTAGATATTGAGATTCCTATAGCATTGTGGGTTGCCTCCTGGAAACCACTAAAGTCAACTTAAGTAACGCAGTGTCCACATGGACACTGCTTCATTCCAACTACATCAGCCGAAGTGCTACACCTCTTGTGGAGATGGAACAATTAAGTCAGTGTAGCAGGTGAGTTATGTCAGCAGAAGCAACATTTTAGTGTAGACACTTTGTTGACCTAATTCTGTAGTGTAGACCAGACCTCAGTCTTGCAACATTCTGCCATTGTGTCACATGTTAGTGGCATATCTTTATACCATGATGCTGAACCGGTAGTTGAAGGCATTACTGTGTCCTGGCACAAAGATACAAATACTGAGAACTCCCACTGCAACAGGGCAACATTCCATGCTAAAACAAGATGGTAGCTCTCAGTCAATGTCTGGACTTTCTTTTCCTATGACTGCAGGGGGTGAGAGTGTTAAGGAACACTCAGAGTATGTCTACATTGCCGGAGGCACTGCGAGCAATGCAGGATCGATTATGTGTGTTCAACTGAGCAGCAGTGAAGACTTACTCAATCATACCTGGAATTTGACACCGGTAATCCATCCCCGGCAAGAAGAATAGTGCTGCATTGGCAGGAGGGCATTTCCAATCAGTGCAGTGCTGTCGGGATGCTGCAGTAGGTAGATGGTAGGAAGTCAATGGGAGAGATGCAAACTACTGTATGTAGCTTGCGTATTTCCTGTCAACTGCCACCAAAATCAACGGTAAGCGTACACCGGGCCTGAGACAGTAACTGGCATTGGTCTTTGGCCAATCTTAGAGTGGTAGTGTCCCAGTGATCTATAGGATATATCCACCACTCTACTTTCTACATTTCTTCTTCATTCTCTTTATGTGTCTTACACAAATAATTTCATCACCACAGTTTTGTCACTGTTGATTAACTGTGACACATGGAACTAATCTCACTCTTATACCGTATTGCCATTTCAATGGGTACCATGCCATAGCAAATTTATTTAAGGGCACTGCAGCACCTTTCCACCTTCTTTCTTCTCTGTGGTTGTACGGCTTACTGATGACATTTCAGTTATGGGAATCATCACACCACATTGCATGTACACTCACTTGAATACTCATGACTGTAATTTAGTATTACTTCTATTTCTTCTTGCTTGTTTTTCACATTCCTTACCTTTGTGTAACAGCATTCTAGTTCATTCTGTGTTGGTATTCTTTCACTACTTTTTGTTTCTGAAGAATTCTGTCTTCTATGATACTTCTGTTGGAAGTATATAGTAGCTCACATGAGTTAGGAGAGTGCTTATTCTCTTTATTACTTACCTAAAAGCTGCTGATGGGAACCTAGATGACTGATACCTCTTTCTCTTAGATTAAAATCAATTGATGCAAACAGATTCTCAAGAAATAATGTCACTGATTTAAATCTCAGACAGCACTCTTTAAACGAGAGGTACATCCATTGGCATGTTCTACAATAAAAGGTAGTGTTTTCCTTTTGGCAGAAATGTCTTGTAGATGAGCCCTCAAATATCAGTATATCACTAATTTTACTTACCTTGATTTTCAAGGAATTTTTTTAAAGTATTTATTTGGCCATTTGAAAGTTTTGCAAATGAAAATGTACATCCCGAGTGCTTAATAAGCATGTTTCAAAAACTTGCATATATTAACAGTGGCTTAATTTAAAAATGCATTTTTGGCTGAGATAGTTCATGTTGAAAAGTGGTTACTCAGCATGCAAAGTACCATAAGTACTTTTTATATGAATTTTTATTGCATAACAATTTTTTGAAATGATTATTTATACAATAAGCCCTAAAGGCTAGTATAGCAGCTTATCAGATCAAGGAGCAATGTTCTTAAAAGTAACTGAATTCAAATTTATGTAATCCACTTTATAAAAAAGGGCAGGAAACATATATTTACATCATAAAGTGTAATGCCCCCTTTCAAGCTATTGTAGTTTCCTGTGTGAAGTCTTGTATGTTTGTTTCTTATAAAAATTCCCATTTTTTAAAAAAGGAAATTTAGTGCCAAAAAGCTGTAGTTAGGAGGTAGCAAGTTATTGCTGATGAGTGCCTTTGATTAATTTTTGCAGGAAAATCTTGAGAAGCCTGATGCGACTGGGATGGGGTTTCCATTGGTAATTTGATGGGTGGGACCAGTTTTTTGTTTTGTTTTTCTTCTTCTGTTGACTGGCATTTGTATTGGAGCAGGAGGATGTGTTGCTCTCTGCGCTGTGCTTCTGCACCATGATTTGTCTGTGAACTGTATTTTTAATTACTATCAAGAATGCCTGAAGCCTGGGAGAAGTGTCCTTTGAAGTTTAAATTAAAATTAAATAAACACTTAAGACATTTGGATTAGAAGTAGTTGTGAGGTTATAGTGTTTGAAAATTAGAGGCTGCATGTTTACAGCAGAAGCTCTACCAAACTGTGAGTGAAGGATACACCCATCAATGTCATAGGGAGCAGGATTTGTCCCCAAAAGATGGATGGATTGTTTTCCCATAAGGGCTAGATGCTGGAACCTCTTCTTATGAGTAATCCCATTTATTTCAGTGGGGATGGTGGTTAATATTTCAGTGGGGATGGTGGTTAATAATAACTTGTGTACAACTTTCAGGATCAGGGCCTGTTGTGCTTGCCATTTTAAACATCACCTCTTGCCAACGGTTATCCCAGTGATATGAGACTATTGCCATTTTTCCTATAAAAAGGATGCCATTCATTTATTGGTAATAATGGTTGGCAAATGTGGACTACTGACCTAAGCCTTTCTGCTGTAGATTTTTAACAGGAAAGTGAATCATGAAGCTTTAGATATAGGGAGACACATGTTGATTTAAATGTGATGTCAGTCACAGATGTGTCAATTTTACATCTTACTAACCATGTTCATGCGATATTATGATGAATTTTGAAATTCACAAAAGTAAAGAAAAGAAAAACCATTCAAAGTTATAGTTCCCAAAGCAACTGTAACTCAGTCACATTGGAGATATATATATAGGCATAAATTTAGCAGCATACACAGTAAAACAGAATGCTGCACAGTCTCAATGTTGCATTAACAAAGTGTTTAACACTGCATATTTATAAAACTGAGAAATAACACCAAGGCAGAAGTTAGATAGGTCTAAGGGGCTATAATAGATAAAGAGAGAAAGAGAAAATTATCAGCTTTATGTATGCTTCCTCCAATTAGTGCTCCACATTATTCTGAATATATACTGTATACAATACAACAGTTTGCCCCTATCGTCATTTATATAATTACAACCTTGTCTCTCTTTTCACCTTCAAAGTGGGATGTATTGTAGTTCATGCTGGTTTCAGCCAGATCCCCTACTGTTTCATAAGGAATATTTTAGATAACATGAATATTTTGGCACTGTTTACATTTTTAAAGCTGTATTTGTTAATTTGTTTGCTTATAGGAAGTTCTGTTTCTCAGTTGTCAAAATGAAACACAAATCTTTCGCATTGCTGGCAGCTTGAAATATGGCAATTCCAGGCTTTGCCCTTCCCTTTCAGAAGTTGCTGGGAGTCTCGTTTTTGTTGACCTGGATTAAAGCAACATTAGACTGTCAGAGTTTGAACCATGAGTTGCTAAGCACCTTCGAGTCCCAGGGAAGTCAGTCAGAACTCAGATCAGTCTCTCTGGCAGAAAGTGCTCAGCACCTCACAAAATCAGTCCTTTAGTTCCTTTACCTAAAATTCCACAATATTTTTGCTACTGCTCAATCTAAATGGTAAGAGCTTATTTTTATTATTGGTTGCAGCAGGAAAGAAAAGAAGCCAGCAATGATAAGCTATCATCAAAGACAGGTGGGAACCAAAATGCTGTGCAATTTCATTTGAATAAAATCACTGCTTTGCTATTTACTAAACATAGTAAGCTTGATTCTCTCACTCACACTGTTGTAATATGAAGTCATTGGAGTTACACCAGTATAAAACAAGTGCAAGTGAATTGAGAGTCACGGGGGGGAGGGTGTTTTTAATTGCTTTTTCATGGATTCACAACCAGCACCAAATTGAGATTGATTCATTTTAATGGTTTAATTTTAATTACTAATTTTCATTAACATGAGATACCCAATTCAACTTTAGCCCTGGGTCAAACTCAAAAGAAGAAACCTAGTTGTAATTTTCTTCCACGGTTGTCTGTTATGCTGTATATGAAGTATGGGTTGGACAAGTGGACCGTAAGGTGGATTGAAAACTGGTTAGATCAACGGGCTCAGCGGGTAGGAATCAATGGCTCGATGTCTGGTTGGCAACCGGTAACGAGTGGAGTGCCCCAGGGGTCGGTCCTGGGGCCGGTTCTATTCAACATCTTCATTAATGATCTTGATGGTGGAATAGACTGCGTGCTTAGTAAGTTTGTGGATGACACCAAGTTGGGGGGAATGGTAGATACTCTGGAGGGCAGGGACAGGATCCAGGGAGACTTGGACAAATTGGAACACTGGGCCGAAAGAAACCTCATGAGGTTCAACAAAGACAAGTGCAAAGTCCTGCACTTAGGACGGAAAAATCCCATGCACTGCTACAGGCTGGGGACCGATCGGCTAAGTAGCAGCGCTGCAGAAAAGGACCTGGGGGTTATGGTGGATGGGAAGATGAATATGAGCCAACAGTGTGCCCTTGTTGCCAAAAAGGCCAATGGCATATTAGGCTGCATCAGTAGGAGTATTGCCAGCAGATCGAGGGATGTGATAATTCCCCTCTATTCGACACTGGTCAGGCCGCATCTGGAGTACTGTGTCCAGTTTTGGGCTCCCCACTACAGAAAGGATGTGGACAAATTAGAAAGAGTCCAGCGGAGGGCAACAAAAATGATTAGGGGGCTGGGGCACATGACTTATGAGGAGAGACTGAAGGACCTAGGCTTATTTAGTCTACAGAAGAGAAGACTGAGGGGAGATTTGATAGCAACCTTCAACTACTTGAAGGGTTGCTCCAAAGAGGAGGGAGCTAGGCTGTTCTTGAGGGTAACAGAGGACAGAACAAGGAGCAATGGTTTCAAATTACAGCTGGAGAGGTGAAGGTTGGAAATTAGGAAAAACTTTCTCACTAGGAGGGTGGTGAAGCATTGGAATGGGCTATCTAGTGAGGTGGTAGAATCTCCATCTTTGGAGATTTTTAAGGCTTGGTTAGACAAAACCCTGGGGTGATTTAGGGGGAGTGGTCCTGCTTTTAGCAGGGGGTTGGACTAGATGACCTCGTGAGGTCCCTTCCAACCCTATTATTCTATGATTCTATGATGCTTATGGGGCAAATTCTCCTTGATCATTTGTGAGAGTAATCCTGTTGAAGTGAATAGGGTTTACTTTGTGAATAAGTCAAGCAGAAATGACTCTAGTGTGTAGTTATAGTTATTTAAGTAAGACTGGATTCCATGGAGGACAGACAAAGGACATCAGAGCCTCTCGTCTTTTGGCTCTGTTCACACCTGTGTGGTAGAGATTGAAAGTCCTTTCCATCTGACACCAAGGATTATGAAATGAGTTTTCTTTCAGGTTGTTTTATGGTAGACGGGAACCTACATAATAAATACTGACATATCACCTTAGCAGAAGAGTCTTAGCAAGGACTGAATAAGCCATGAGAATGTAGCTTTCTCCAGAGGTGGGCTCCCTTTAGGGAGGGGTGAAGGCTTTGGAGTGTAGTGGGGAAAACTGAAGTGGAGTCTCTTTTACTTGTGCGCTACCTTTTGAGTGGATAACGGGCATTTCAGGCCATGTCTACACTATGGGCACTACAGTGGCATAATAACAACACTGAAGCTGTCCCAGCATAACCCTGTAGCACAGACATATCCTACAGCATGGGGTTGCTGCAGCAGGGGACCCACAGCCTGTTGGATGGTGCTGGAGTGGGGGGCCACAGCTGACACTGAGGTGGGCCCAAGGCCCAGTGGTGCTGCTCTGGAGTGGGGACCAGGGCCTGTGGGCCCTGAAGCAGACCAGCCAGCTCAGGGACAGGGCAGGTGGGCTGATGGTGAGTGACAGCAGCACGCCACTCAGTCAGGGCCAGATTTTGGCAGGGCCCCCCTTTACACTAGATCCTGGGGCTGCAGCCCCTAAAGCCCCTGCCTTAATCTGGCTCTGCCCAGGGGAGGGGGTGCAAGCAGCAATATTAGCCACTTTGTGCATGCAGGTCAGTTTCCCCGTATGGGTACAGGATGTGTGGTGCAGGGATAAGGGGCCAAGAAAACAGAGTGCAGGGGTTAGAAGCGAAGCGGGAGAGGGGAGCCCACGGAGGTCGGGGGTTGCACTCAGTGGCTTGCTGTGGGAAAGGTGTCACCAATACAAAAAGTTTGAGAACCACTGAGCAATGGAAGGGGTTTGATCATTGCTGTACAGCATCCTCAAATGTTGGTGGCTAGGTTTATGGACCTATTCTTCTATGAACGTAGCTGCATCTACACTGGGGGTTAGGCTGACATGATTATAGTGCTCCGGGGAGTCGATTTTTCACACCCATGTGCATTATACCTATATTGACCTAATGTTAAGTATGGACTAGGCCTCAGTCTCCAGAGCTGTGTTGGACTGGTGTTTCTCATAAACACTAAATGCATGTGAAAAGTTCTGTTTTAAAAAAACCCAAGAATTATTTAAACTTGTAAAGTGGCAGATTGAGTCATCAGCAAGCAGCAAAAATTTTCAGATGGAGTATCATTTGATCAGAATAAATCAAAACAAGTAACCATAACAAAAGGATTCCCCAACGGGGGGTTGATGCTGCACCTACATATGGAGCCCTGTTTTTCCAAAGGCTTTCCCCCTCTCTGTCTTCCCAGCATCCCATCTGACAGTTTTTCCCCTGAGCATCTGTGCTGGGGGAGGGGAAATTGAAGCTAGAGTTAACCCCTTATCTTCTGGGGACCAGGTACTTCTCTTCCAGCCTCAGCTAGTCACAGAGCTGCAGTACTAAAATACAGTTTATGAACTATAGAGTTCTAACGTAACTTATTCAAGCTGGATAATAGTTTATTTACAGCAGGAGCTCAAAAGGGCAGAAAAAGATAGCAGTACAATTTAAGTTCAGTGCAACACTTGCATGATGTGGAAAAAAAAATATCTCACAGGAAGGACTATCTGATATTCAGATCACATTTAGATACAAATATATGAACAGCAGTAGGGAGCCTCTAGTATTCCAATTAGGGTTTTGTTTTGTTTTTTTTCCCTCACATAAACCAGTCTTGGACTGAAAATAATCATGTGATTTATAGGGGGGAAAAATGCAAGCCAACTTAACAGTGAGTGTCAAATGAGACAGAGGGGGAATGATAGAACATTTCTGAGAAGGCTGTTGCTGAAAAAGAAAAACTCATTTTGGATAATATGATGTCAGTTTAAAAAGTTATCAATTGGTTCCACCCAGTTCTGCTTCTATATACTAATTATCTCTCTCCATTAAACAACTTATAGTCATTGACCTCAATGTTCAAAAATGTCTTGTGATTTTGAGTGCCACAAGTTATGTGCCCTAATCATGTTCACGGTTATGAAAGTCCTCAATGGGCTTTGGCACATGGATTAGTTCACTGTTACTGGCTACAGGCACCATGACATCAGATCTAGGCTTAGTACACAAATAAGTCTGTAACCATTTCTCAATCTAGTTCCCATCTGTGCACCTCCTAAAAAACCCACACTTCAGCCATTGAATATCGTTCTCTCTGCCCAAGGAGAGCTTTGACCTTGACTAGCATTTCAGGAATGTAATATGTCAGGCTTAAAACACACATTAGCAGATCCACGAAGGGAAGTGAGCCTCGCAACTGCATGAACTAGGTCTTGTATATACACTCCTACTAGTTACAGCTGGGCAAAAAGTTTCATATTCACCCTCCTCCACCTGGCTTTTTTGGCTCAAAAATGCAGAATGAGGTAAACTGAAACGTTTTGTGAATTGGGCGAATTCACCCAATTGTTTCATCAAATCCCTTCCCTCCTGTGCTCCAAAATCAAAACATTTCTACATGAAACTTTTTTTTCCAATTTGAGACTACTGAGCATTGTACTTATATTTTATTTCATTAAAATGACAACAGAAAGTATGGTTGAGATAAATGTTTTGTTTGGCCTAAAATAATTTTTTTCCCCTTGGTTCAGCCTGAAATATCAGTATCCACCCAGCTCTGTTAGTCCTTCACTTTCCTTAGTACCCAAATCATTCACAAATTTCTTTTAATTTTTTAAAAAAGGGCTAACCTTGGAAACCTAATGCCATAGGATACAATATTTCAAAAATAGCCAACAGCATCTGAAACAATATATTATTGTTACCAACAGTCCAGATTTCTCTATGACAATCCTTGTTTTCTATCTTGCACCCATCCAGGCCAGCTATTAGTGGCTACTGCTCCTGTCAGCTCCCACAAATTAGCTAGACTACTTTTTTCTCTATATCTCTACTTCCTCTGTGGACTGTGCCACTCCTGCTCTGCTTGCCTCTCGCTGAAGCAGAGCTGAGGAGACAGTGTAACTAAGGGGCCAGGAGTGGGAAATATGACAGCCACCAGTGAATGCTCTGCCACTTAGCGGTGACAGATTTTTCAATACTCCCATGGGAAGAAAGAAATGGATATTGCTATGGGGTAAGATACGGAAAACACAAAGGGAAAGAAGAAAGGGCACTGCAAAGCAATAGAGAAATGAAGGCAGAGTGAAGAGGGAGATGCCACACAGAAATACTGTACAAACAGGCCAACAATTTGTCCCATAAGGTCATCAGAGGGTGTAGGCTTGCTGACTACCCCTTGAACCTCAAACATCCCTCAAAGGAGTAACAACTTACCTGTCTTTCCCTGAGGAAGGTAAGAGACAGACAAGATCCAGAGGCTCTTTGGGGATTGGGTGGTTGTGGAGCAGAGCTTCAGGGTCTCAAAAGGAGAAAAGTTTTTGTTTACATCTGGTATTGATTCTCCATTTATGCTATGATCCCTGTATGCTGCTCAGGATAAAGGCTTCATGCTGCTCCTGCTCCCAGACAAGCTGCCCAGCTCCAGGGGATTGTACTAAAAGTATTTAGGTCCCTTGTGTAGCTACACACCCCAAGAATAGTAATATGAAACCCCACCTCTACCTCTAGAGCTCTCACTTCTCTAGTCCTACATGAATCAATTCCATCTCTAGTGCTATGGAGTGTCTGCTGGCGGGGATTCAAGTACCAGCAACAGGCAGATAATGCATAGCTCAACTTACCCTTCATCACACATGAATGATCACATACTACCACCAAGAGGGCCCAGTGCTCAGAAGAAACCAACTCATGGATGAAGGTGGTGGTCTGAGCGCAAGTCAGAGATGATGCTGATGGGCAGAGGAACACGCTTGGGAGAGTTTGCAGCTACAATGCGGTCTCCTTTGGTTGAAGGAATACACACACTTGGTTTGTAATTGCAGAGTGTTTCTGGGTTACTTGCAGATGCTGCAGCTGTCACATAGCAAGATAAGTTCCAGAGGGGTAGCCATGTTAGTCTAGGTCAGCAAAACAAACAAGGAGTCCTATGGCGCTTTGAAAGACTAACAAATTTATTTACCACATGAGCATTCGTGGACAAAGTGGGATTTTCTCCCACAAAAGCGCATCTGATAAATAAATTTGTTGGTCTTTAAAAGTGCCACAGGACTCCTTGGGTATGTCTACACTAGAAAAAGTTAAGTCGACTTAGTCCACTTTGTTAAGTCAACTTAACTGGCCTTAAGTCGACTTAATAAAGTTGACTTAGGGTTACTCCCCACTTAATGGGCAGTTGTTATTAAGTCGACTTAAGGAATTTCTTAAGTCAACTTAATGAAAGTCAGGTGTAGACATGGAGTACTTTAGGTCGACTTAAGGGTCCTTAAGTCAACTTAAATTGTTAGTGTGGACATACCCCTTGTTTGTATAGCAGGATAACACTTTCTATCTTGTCCAGTTAGGTATGAGACTCAGTCACATCCTAACAGACAGAACTTGGCCTCTGTTAATCGTGCGTTTGTTACATCCTGGCTGGACTACAGCAATCAGAGCAACCTGGACACAAAGGCTTCAGCCTTTAGGAAGGAAAATCCAACTAGTGCAGGTGACCACGATGTGTGTCCTCACCAATGCACCAACACTATGAGCACATCAACCTGTCCTCTATTCACTACACTGGCTTCCCATGGCCTAGACTGCACATTCAAGGTCTTGATCTTTATACTCAAGGTACTCAAAGGCCTGCAGCCAAGATATTTAAAAGACCACCTAAAGCTCCAGAATGAAACCATGGCTGACAACATGTCTCTTCAGGAACAATGGAACTTCCCAGCTTTGAACGGGAAAGGTCTGGGACATTGCTTTATTCTTGCTCCAGCCAGAAACACATGCTCTGGTGCTGCCAGGTGGGCTAGCTCAGGAGTCGGTTTATGCCTGACCTCTGTGCACATGAACTAGGGTTTCTCTAGTTCACTTCCCCTTCTTCCTGGGCTCCATGCAGTGGGAAGTGTAATTTAGTTCTAAATTAATTTTTAAAAGCATAATGTTAAGTACTGTATTCATAGTAAAAAAGGGTCTAGAGCAACTATCTGAGCCTAGTGCTGGTCCATAAATGGCGTCAACCCTGATCTGATGTCACCATCCTTTCTCCAAGTAAGGGATGATTAAATATTGTTGCTGGTTAAATCCTGGATTAAGTGTTAGTTGCCAAGACAATCTCCAGAACAAAAGTGGTTTATTCCTTTCCTCCTCTGCATTTTAAAATGTTTGCTATAAGCAATGCAAGCATGCATCACCTGCTCTGAAATTAAAGCTTACTTCTTGCAAAAATATTTCACATATCAAATCTTTCTTTTGGAAATACAGCTGGAAGTTTTCCATTTGAAACCAAGAGGATAACAACTTACTTGAGTGATCATTGTTGTTAACATGTCTTACACTACATTTCTGTATTATTTTCTATCCATATCAACTGTAGCTCTATTAATCAAAAACATCAGTGGGAATTCAGAAATATTGGGGATGGGAAGGCTTACTCATTCCTAAAACCATAGTGACTTTGTGAAACTTGCACCTTGATGGAGCCTGTAAGGGGCTGAAGTCTTTTCCCTGTCCCTCTCCTCCTTCTCCTCCTCCACTGCTCCCATCTCCATCTCCTCAAATGATCTTTTAAGGGAACAATATGAACAAGAAATTAAAAATTGATTTGGTTGAACAGCGTCACGCTTAAAGAAGAAACGATACACCCCACCATCTAAGCATAGCAATATGCTGATCAAGCACCTAGCACGGACCCATAAATGAAGGGAAACTGAAAGGTCACTAGAGGTCGTTATTTTCACATACCTTTGAATAATGAGAGCATCACATGTCAGCAAAAAGAGAACAAAATGTCACATTCTTTAGCTAAAGGTCATCACTAGTCATAGGTCACTGAAGGGAGGCCAGGAAATAACCTAAGAGGTTAGGATGAGTGCACAAAGAAAGGTCAACAAATGTCAATGAAAGCATGCAGCTGTTTTGAGATGAAACAACGGAGGCACCCTTTGAGCTGACATAGACTTTAAAAAAGTCTTTGCTGATTTTTTTTTTAAACTGGCAGTTTTATAGAACATTGACATTACTGTACCCAACCCTAATTACCCTTTTTGACAACAACAGCATTGAAGGTAAGTGCAGCAGTTTCCAAAGTATCATAACCACGACATTTTTATTTAAAATGCTTGATGTTGCAGTGGACTTCTAGCACTAGATTCAAGCTTAAATCTTAGTCCTTGCATCTATGCAATGTAGTGATAATCAGAAAAAAATCTAAATGACAGTCACCATTGCACCAAGGCCTTCCGAAATTTTTGTCCCCTTCTTGCTGACACTCAGAACTATCACTTCCTGTGCAGAATGCAGCAGTGCATTTTGTTGTTGGTTTTTGTTTTAATGTCGTCATTTCCTGATGTGGTGACTTCAAGTCTTCCCCAGCAATGACAATCCAGCTCTCTCTGGAAAATAATACATTAAAATTATAATAAGTAGTTTGGGAAATATTGGAAATCTATTCAAAAATGGAGGCACCTGTCACTTCACCATTAGGCGTTACATCTTTAGTTATCTGGCTTTAGCTTTCACACCTGAATAGCTGCACAATGCCATTTTCTCTGATGTTACCCCAGGTGTGGACCTCACAAGAGTTCTTCAAGAAATAGCACAGTGATAGCAGGAATATATATTAGCTGAAGCAGTGGGATACTCCTGAAACTAATTGTTTTAGGAACAGGCAAGGCATCAAAGAAAAAGGCCACCATTGGTAACCACAGTAGGGCAGGCAGTTGCGTAGTATCTATGGGCAGTCTTGTAGACTAACTACTCAGTCCTTTTATAGAGTTACTCATGAAAACATTAAGTAAAGGAGGAGTAGTGTGTTCTAGTGATTGGAAAGTATTAACTGGGAGTCCTTGGTTATACTTCCAGCTCTGCGGGTTAGTCACCTATGACATAGGGTAGATCAATTAACTTCTCTCTTCTTCAGTTTTGCCACGTGATGAATGGATACAATAATACCTACCTGCACAGTGTTATGTGACTTAATTGGTGGTGGAGCGCGCTGAGATTTTTGGGGTGATAATTAATTATTGATATAGCTGATCTAGCAGGAGGAGCTGTTTCAGAGGTGGCACTTAAGTAGCTTGCTTCCCAATTAACTCATCAATTAATGGGTTTATTAAAACTCAGGTG
Organism: Pelusios castaneus; assembly: GCA_007922175.1. Lineage (NCBI taxonomy): Eukaryota > Metazoa > Chordata > Testudines > Pelomedusidae > Pelusios > Pelusios castaneus. Next base: position 29,542,481 of record ML685767.1, read on the forward strand.
TTCTTCCCAACCCATCGCTCACTAACTTCCTCTTCATTAGCCCTTGACCAATTATGTCATTAGCAGTTTATCTGATCTTAGCCCTATATTTCTGACTGGGAATTTTCCATGAGGAGCCTTTTTGGATTTTTAAAAATTAGTTTGGCATTGATCCTGCAAAGATTTAAGCATCTAAATTTACACTCAGCTTCACGCACTGTTTGAAATCCTGGCTCCACTGTGTTTAATGGGAGTTTTACTGTTGATTTCAGTGAAGACAGCCAATGGAACTGTTCCACTGACTTCAGTAAAATTACTTATAGTACTTCAAGTTAAGCTCCTGTACAAAACTTCGCAGAATTGGGCTCTAAATTTGTAATTGTTTAAACATTTCACAGGATCATATTCTGGCTTAAGAAATGCTTAGAAGCTATTCATTTTCACTCTCTTCCACTAATCTAAATCTGCTCTGCTATTCAAAGTAGAGTATAGCAGATTTAGATTAAATCTCAGAAAAAACTTCCTAACTGTAAGAACAGTTGAACAATGGAACAAATTACCTAGGGAAGTTGTGGAAGCTCTTTCACTGGAGGTTTTCAAAAAGAGGGTGGCTAGCCATCTGTGTTGGATGATTTAAACACAACCAATCCTGCATCTTGGCAGGAGTTGGACAGAAAACCTTTGTGTCCCTTCTAATTCTATGATTTTATTCATTGTTTCTTGTTTGTGGTATGTAACTGGTCACCTAAGACAGGTGGCATTCTTTCTGCTGCCGAATGCGGATGTCTGGATTTTAAATAGGGCAAACACATTGAGGACAAGTATCAAATAAGCTATTTTCATGTTTACATGAATATTGGCATTTGGAATAGCCTCTCTCCAATGTTCTTTGAAATGAAGTCCATTCTAATTAGAGTAGATTAAAAAAGCAAATGAAAAGAATTTGAACATGGCCAAATCAAAAAGAGTTTGTATTTGCAAAGATGGCCACAAATCATTTTTTTTTCCCATGACACCTAGTTCTAATTCTACCCTCAGTAAATCAGGGCATCTAGCTTTATTGTTCTGAATAGCTACAGAATTTTATACACTTCTGGAAAAAAGTGCCCCCTTTTCATTCACTGTTGTATGTGTATTTTCCTTTTTCATTCTATCCCACTCTTGTAAATCACTTTGAACAACTCAGTTACAAAAAACTGTAAGCAAATCTTACGATGTTCATAACTTTTTAAACTTTTTAAATCAAAAGATATTTAATGAATTGTAGCCTGTGAAAGCTGTGAGACCTCGATTCATTTCTGCAGATACAAGACTTCACCAAACCTAAATCTTATTCAACAGCATTTTAAAAAAGGAAGATGTCGTCAGGCTGCAGGGTGCTTATACTATTCTGTTGCTCTGCAGCATTCAGCCACCTAAAGGCAAAAGCTCTTATTGTCATTGCTGATGTTACGGTGACTGTAGTGTACACCCAGGAATAGGCTCTGTGTAGCAGGTCACTCACCACTGTGCAAGAAATATTGTAGCTCTGCAACTGCTGTGCCTTTGTACTTGCATGTAAATTATATACTACTATATATAGGGAGCTGGACAATATAAACGAAGTCAGTGAATTTAACATGTCATACCCAATCTATATGGAGGTCACTGAACTTTCTTCCAAAAGTCATTTTTATGCCTGTTGTTTTCCCATGATGTTTGCACCCCTGAACCCTTATAAAATGGTTGTGTATTCAGTCCTGAACCTATCATATTTGTGATAAATGAGAAATGTCTAAGGTCCAATTGCACAAAAAAATGCATAAGGAAAGCAGCAGGCATGAAAGAGATTTCTTTAAGAGTTCACAAGCCTCCCTATGAATTGAGCATATCATATTCATGTTTGTGATTTCATTTATTTAATATGGCTCCAAATATTTGATACTAGTGCAGCAATAAAAATATGGAGACTTGACTCCCACAATTACAGTCATGAAAAGCCTCCTCTGCTGATTTAATTCTGGGGCCGTTTGTCTGCTTGGAGACGGCTCTGATGAAAAACAGGCTTCAGCAAATGCCAATCGGATAATCAAAAACCTGTGAAACCCATTGGCTGACAGGGGCATGGTCAGGCAGTGACTTTGGGATGGGAAGTAGATCACAAGCCAAGCTTCTCCTACAAACTAAAAAGTTGTGATGATATTTAGAGTGACATGCTGAACCCCGGACCCTCCTTGTGGAAGTTTCTGAGTCCCATGGATCCAGCGGTTAATCAGATGGTATGCTGAGTCTGCCACTTAGCATACTAAACATTGCGCATGTTCATGGTTACCTTGTCTTCCCCCATCACCTGTTTGTTCTCGCCATCTGCTGTTTTATAATAGACTTGGATTGCAAGGTTTTTAGGGCATGGACAGGCTTTTTATTACATGTACGTACAGTTCCTAGCACTGTGGGGTCCTGGTTGGGGCTTCTAGGCTCTGCTGCAATATCAATTTGTAATAATATAGGCTAAAGACTGCCATGCAGGTGGAGAAATTTTGGTGCTGGGGTGGTTCCTAGAAAGCAATAGATTGTTAACATAGCATACAACCCATTCTAGGATAGATATCAATCCCATTGCTGGCCCCAATCATCTGATCAGCCTTATCATTGGTATGCTCGGGTTTCACTAAAATTCACAATCATGCAGGAGATTCATGTTGTTGATTAGATGCACACTGGCTTTAAAAAAAGAAAAACAAAAACAAAAAAACAAATAAAAAAAACCCACTACCAGACACATTGGAGGCAGAAGCCTACCACTGGAGAGTTGGTTTGAGTGCAGACTATTGAGATATTAGTGAGGCAGATGGTACAATAAAAAGAAGAGTCAGAACAACAAGATAAAAGAGAACACTCACTGAATTGGAAACACTTCTGATCTGCTTCATGTTTTATCAGAACAAAAGATACAGGATTTGAAGCTATGCGCTTCAGTCAGTTCTTCAGCCATCCAACAAAAAGCAATGGCCCAAACAAAGAAAGATTTATATAAAATGTATTTTTATTATGGGCCCTGTGGGTTTAGAATCTGAATGGTTCAGTTTAGGAATGAAGAATCAAGACCTTTTTCAAAGCTGACTTGTATGATAACTTAGTTCTTATATGGCCCTTCTTTATTTGATGTTCCATTGAGGGATTGCCTGAATCACCATACACTAGATTAGATATTGCTATCTACAGTAATATCTTGTGAAGAGCAGGTTTCCCACACTCTCTAAAACAGTCCTTATCTCCTTCCTGAAGTATTACCGTTTTAGCAAACAAGGCAAAAAGCTCCCTCCACACCTACTTCCGAGGGCTAAATTCATAGGCTATGTCTACACTTAAAAAGTTAAGTCGACCTTGTTAAGTTGACTTAACTTTTCAAGTGTAGACAGAGCCTTGGCTCCCCACTGAGAAGGGACCCGCAGCTCCTTTCTCGCCGGGACCTGTGTAGGTCCTGTGGAGAAGTAAGCGGGGGTCCCTTCTTGCTGGGACTCATGCGGGTCTGAGCAAGAAGAGAGCGCAGGCTGGGGCTCCCTTCTTGCCGAGACCCGCATGGTTCCCGGGGAAGGGAGCGCAAGCTCCCTTCTTGCTGGGACCTGTGCGGGTCCAGGCAAGAAGGGAGCTGCCGGGGCTCCCCCTTGGAGGTTCCCCTGTCCGTGGAGTGCCAGAGAAGACAGCCCGGGGAAGACAGCTGCTGGCGCTCCACGGACAGGGGATCCCCAGAGGTTCCCCTGTCCATGGAGCACCAGCAGATGTCTTCTCTGGCGCTCTATGGACAGGGGACCCTGGAGGTTCCCCTGCCTATGCAGCACCGGGGAAGACAGCAACCAGCAGCTCCCAGGACAGGGGAGCCCTGGGGAAGAGAGCTGCCAGCAGCTTTCTTCCCTGGGGCTCCCTTATCCCTGAGCCACCCCAGCCCTACGTTGACTTAAGGAATTAAGTCAATCTAGGATGTTCACACGGGTGTTAGGTCGACTTAATAAGGTCAATTTAGACCTTAAGTTGACCTAACAGGTGGTAGTTATTAAGTCGACTTAAAGTCTGGTGTGGACATGGAGTAATTTAGGTAGACTTAAGCCTTCTTAAGTTGATCTAAATTACTGGTGTAGACATAGCCAGAGATTTTAAGGCCAGAAGGCACCATTGTGATAATCTAGTCTGACGTCCTGTATAACTCAGGCCACAAAATTTTACCCAGTAATCTATACTTCAAGACTATATAACTTCTGTTTGAGATATATCTTTTAGAAAGATAGCCAATGTTCGTTTCAAGACTTCAAATGGTGGAGAATCCACCCCATATCTCATATCGCAATAGGTTACTCCAAAAGTTAATTATCCTCTCTGTTAAAAATGTATATCCTATTTCTACTCTGAATTGGCCTACCTCAACTTCCAGACATTGAATTTCATTGTGCTGCTTTTTTTTTTTTTGGACAGTATTAAGAGCTCCGTACTATCAGAAATCTCTTCCCTTTGTTTTAGGTATTGCACACCCCAATCAAGTAATTTCTTAATCATCTCTTGGATAAATTAGCTACTTCTAGGTCCTATGTACTTCAGACTCCAGATCTCTGTCCCAGAGCAGCCCTGCTACCCTCATTTTATTCCCACACCTCCAGACTTGATGGCATGTTTTTCAGGGAAGACTAACTTCAATCTCTGTCTTCAGTAGCATTTGTCTACCAGATAAAACTTTTTTTGTCAGTAGCTGCACATGAAATTTTATGTAGTAGGATAAATTCTGGCAGAAAAGTGGATAAAATGTTCTCAATCGGTGCCTGCATTTCTATGGCACAGTTCTGAGACCCACCACTGTACATATTCATACTCTCCACCCCAACTTACACTTTTAAAAAAAAGGGAAGTTTGTATATTCATTTTGTGTGAAACAGTGAAAGGCTGCTACAAACATGTATCACACAAAACCATAAAAGCAAGAAAATGAAAAGTTAGCCACCAAATATTATATGTCCTGCACCTTATCATTATCATATACTATCTGCATAACCATAACTCTGCCCCTAAGGGATGCCAGCCTTCCATCACTGCATATACTCAACTACCCCTCACAACACACCAGACTATTACACTAAACACTCATAACTAATAGAATTGGGAAATGATAGTTTGGTAAAATGAGTGTGGAAAAGGCTGGTTTCTTGCAATAAACAGCTTCTGCCCCACAATACACAGCAAAAATGCCCCATTAGGTAGCTCACCTATTCTTTCGCCAGACATTAAAGTTGAAATAGTTGAATGGTTGATGTTTGCATACTTTTGAAATGTTTCCTCACCCTGTTCCTCCATTTTCATAAAACAACTCAGCTATACTACTCTTCAATCTTCAAATTTCCTCATAAATATGAGTTAATTCCAGCATCTTCTGAAGTACATGAGTCATGTATGCTTTGCCAAATAAAGTAGCTGCAGAAATTTTTGATAGAGGTAAAAGCAGAGTAACTTCTGAAAGGTTTCCCTATGGCAAGTTCTTGGCTGTAGTACCATGCCTACTCGAGTTTTGAATGAATAGCAGTCAGCAGAACAGTTAGCCTCTAAGGAATTCACTATCTGTATCAACAGGAGGGCAAACCTCAGGAAAGTACAATAAAAATCTAAGAGCTTGATGCAATTGCAGCATAAAAATGAGAGAAGTTAGATGTGGAGCTATTGCTCTGGAAAGCAGAGATCCAGCTAAAACAGGTTGCAGTTGCCAGTAATGTATTGATTCGGCATGCCAGCTACAACAATGATTATCTTCTGTCAGCTTCAGGCTTCTGATTTCTAACTACTGGAAGTACAGAAAGACCTCTGTCATGCTGTGTATGACGTTTCCCTTCCTCCCACCCCCCGAACCCCAAGCAGTTTCTGAAACACTTAGTTGTAATAGGGAGCTCTTCAAACAACAGAGCTGAGGGATTCTGAAATAAGTTTTCCAACAAGGGTTACCACATATTAATGAAGTTAATTGAGAGCATATCTGAAAACACAAAGGTATAGGCTAGTGGAATTTCAGCCTCACTGGGCAGGAGCTTGTCTTTTTAATCCACTGCTCTTCTCCCATTAGTAGCAGATGTACTAAAGGAAATTTGTTTTAACTTTTTCTGCATTGTGCATTTCTACCTCCTGATATTACTATATGTTAGACTGGCTGTCCATGAATTTGGCAGTTATATTATTTTTAAAAGGCTAATTGTATAGCTCAAGCTAATGAATTATTCATTATATAATCATATAAATCCACTCACCACACAGATGTTTCATTTTATGTACTAATCTGAACATTTTGAATTTTTTCATGTTTGGCATGTTTCTGCAGAGGATTTTTTATATTGACCTCTTCGTGGATATTAGCATTGGTTTTGCTTTCAGTGTCCCTATTCTTAATAACTGCTAAGTAGTTTGTTTCATTAGTATAGTAAAAGTCAGTATGTGACTAACCATTTCTTTTACAAGCCCTCCAAGATAACTTCTGAGAACTGGCCTGGATAGATTTGTAATTTCACATGCTAGCCAGTGTTCCTATGCCGTGGTTCTCAACCCAGAGATCTTCCAGGGGGTACATTAACTCATCTAGATATTTTCTTAGTTTTACAACAGGTTACATAAAAAGCATTAGTGAAATCAGTACACACTAAAATTTCCTACAGCCAATGACTTGTTTATATTGCTCTCTGTACTGTGCACTAAAATGTAAGTACAATATTTATATTCCAAAGGATTATTTTCATAATTGTATGTTAAAAATGAGAAAATAAGAATTTTATCAGTAATGTGTGCAGTGACATTTTTGTACTTTTATATCTGATTTTGTAAGAAAATAGTTTTTAAGGGTGCGTCTACACTTGCAGCTGCTTAAGTCGACTTAAGGAAAAGTTAAATTGACTTTATAAAACCTAGTTTTAAGTCGACTTTTGGCTTAAGTTGACTTTCTAAAGTCAACTTAAGCCAGTGTAGACCTGGAGTAGCCCTAAGTCGACTCTAAGTCGAGTTAGGGCTCTCCAGGACTCTTCCACTGCCTTCCCTGCCAGGGTGGCTGGCACAAGGAGAGCCTGGTATGCCCACCTTGCCCCTATGCCCTGCCAGGGTCCCTGTCCCCCTTTGCCCCATTGTACCCAGGTACAATGGGGCAAAGACTGAGCCCCCGGCACTTGGCAAGGGTGCCCCCCCTGCCACCGTGGACCAGTCCCAGGTCCACCTAGCCCCTACAAGTCGACCTAGGCGTCCAGTATGGACGCTCTACGTCAACTTTGTAGGGTCCCCCCAAAGTCGACTTAAAATTTAAGAATAGATATGCTAAGTCAACTTAACAAAGTCGACTTAAAGTCGGTTTTGTTAAGTCGACTTAGCTAAAGTCGACTTAAATTAACAAATGTAGACATAGCCACAGAGTACCTATATACTTGCATTATGAAACTCTGCTTTCCCGACAGAGCGATGGTTCTCAACAGAAAATTTAAGCTGCAGAGCAGTGAGACCATAGAGGATGAGTCACTGGATCTTGTAACAGCAGGAAAGGTGTCCATTCAAGTCACCCCAGAAATTCCAGTATGAAAGTCCTGGTGAGAAGGAGAAGCAAGTGTCCCTGCAGGACCATAGCTCAGAGACCTGGGATGAAATCCTAGCCCTGCTATAGTTAATTGGAGTTATGCCTTTTACTTTGGTGGAAACAGGATTTCATCCTCAGTCTCAGAGAAGATTGCTTTTTTTCCTCTGGAAAGGGAAATCTTTCAAACAGCTAGTTAGGAGAGAAAGGGCAGTTATGGGGGAATATGAAGATCTGCTGGACCTCTTAGCCAGACCCTTTGAGGTTTGCCCATTATTACTCTGAAACCTTTGCCTTTTTTCCTCCCCACTAACAGATCCTTCATTTTTCAGGGTATCTGCAAATATCAGGAAAGTACCTACACATGAGAAATAGTATTGCACAATTGGCAAGATGCATAGAGCCTGATCCAAAGTCCATGAATCCATGGAAAATTCCCTTTGATTTTAATGGCGTTTGGATTAGGCCCATAACAAAGAGGGGAGGGGGAGTTTTAACTTCATCTGAAAAAGGTGTCAATATTTTCTATCAGAGGCAGGCTGCCAAGCAATGCTATCGGAATTGACACAGCAGCTCCTATGTTCTAATTTGGAAGCTCCATATCCTGGCAAAGACTGCTTTTGTGATTATCATCCTTTAAGTGTCTCTGGGGCCCTTTAAACATGATCAGAGACAAAAGCAATTCCCATAATAATGCTGTTAGTTAAAGCAAGGTTCTGTTTTGAAATGGTGACTGTAAAATTGGCATTGTGAGCATCCATGCCTTCATCTCCATGAGTCCCTGAAATTTACTTAGTTTATATGCAAAATACTGTATTTCTAGTGACAAATCTGCAAACTCAGCCTGGACTTTGAAAGTCTGTCTGAATTCTTCTCTCCTTATCCATCATCAGTAGGGTGTACAGTTGGAACTGTAATATGATAATGAGGTTGCACTTTTGTGACTGTGGGGATCATTTTGCCTATAGCCTCTTTGTTACTGGCGATAGTTCCTGAGAAGAAAAGAACCCAGCTTGACTTCCAGAACTCAAAGTAAATATAAAGGGCAAGCAGTTGAAGGAAAAAAAATCTTATAAACTGAGAATTTAGTATAAATTTGTCTCCTTAAAAGACAATGAACAGAATCCCTGTGTAATTTTAAATCACTTTTCAGAAAAAAAAAAAAAACAGCTCTCTTAATTCCTACTAAATTGGTTCTTAGTTTTATTATTTAGAGAGTTAATTCACCAGCAGCATTTAAACAGCGGAATCAATCATTTAAACAATAATATCTCCCTGATCAGCGAAGAAGCAAATTAACTAAGATAATTTTCTACTTAATTTTTATTCCCATTTTTCATCTGTTTAATCTTCCTAATCCTACACCTCTCCAGCACTAACATCTGTTTGTCCAAGAGCACCACAAATCACCCCACATAGCTTGATCTATACAGTTTAGATGCAGAGGATTATCTCCTTAAATACTCGTCAGGTTAGTAGGGGCGTAATTATTTTGTGCTTCACTTGTACATATTTGTGTATGTGAATTTTAATTTAATAAATTAATAAATTATCAGAATACATTGTTTAATTTCCTAATTTTACTTAATGGAGTTACATATCTGAGGATTAGTCTATTACTTGATCTAATGGTCTATCATTTTAATGTGTGACAAGAGTCACATGGTAAATTTACATCTGTCATTTAAGGGTGCTTGCTTAGAGGATTTACTGGCATAGAATGAAGGGACATGCAATCAATGGCTTTTTATCTGACCAGAGATTCATCATGAGGTCACTATTGGACAGATAAATGATGAATTTTTAAGGGTGATTTTTTTTCTGTAACCTTTTGACCTCTGGAAAAACCCAAGTAACAGACGGTCAGTAGTTAGTTTCTGCAAATAAATGAAATGTAAAAGATAGCAAACAAGGCTTCTTGTATGACCTGCCTATTAGGAGTTCCTTTCCTCTGCACAGATGGCCTAAGTGAATCCTTGAAATGAGTCTGTTGTTTTCTAACTAGCATCATTAAATAAGGCCCACGTCATGTTGAGCTCATCTTAATGAGAAGGATTCTTTATCTGAAAGCTGTGCTGTTTGACCAGGAAGCTGTCTCTGAGGTAATGTACAGTAAATAGAGCAAGATTTTAGAGGAAAGCAATCTTACTGACAGGAATAATGGGATTCAGCCTTTAATGACTTAGGGGGTTATGAAGTATTTTTGAGGAGACTTCAATTTACAGTACTCTGCTCTCAATGTGGAACAACTGTTCTGGCTCCTCTTTTCACTCCCAGCAGCTGAAAGCCATTTTCTTATAGTCTCCTAAAAGAATACTTTGCCAGAAAGAAATGTGTGTACCACCTTGCCAAGAGTGGCAAATGTTTGTGTACCTACAAAAACCCCACACGTTAGAATTCCTAGCTGCAGTCCCTCAAGCAACCCTAGGCCCAAGACAGTGCTGGGCTGCTTCTCTAGTACAGCTGTTGGATCTGCATCCTCTACCAGAGCTGTTGTCGGAGCTGGGGGTTGATCAGAGAACTTGATTCAGTAACAGGACCAGGATGGTGATAGGCTATGAAGAATGCTTGGTATATGGGGCTGTGGAGCTGTGGGTTCTAATCCAAAATTTGCCTTGATTCCTGTAATCTTAGAGATATCACCTAGGCCAAAAATTTCAAAAGTGGCTACTAATGTTTAGGGATTCAATTTTGGGGGTGCTTTGTGCTGGATTTTCTTTTCTAGAAGTGCTGAGCATCTGTAGCTCCCATTGATGGGTTCCAACATCTCCAAAACTCAGATTCTGGTTGGAACAGAGAAGAAAGAGCCAAGCTGCTTTGGAGGACAGAACCATCCTGGACTGTCTAGATGACTCAGATTGGGATCTAAAATGGGATCCAATCATGGTCAGTGACCACAATTGGAGATTTTGGTCTCAGTGTGTTTATGCTTCAATTTCCCATGTGTAAAGTGTGCAAACCCTTGGCATGGGGTGTTGAAAGCTTTAGGTTGTTAATATTTGTAAAGCATCTTTTAAAGTAAACAGAGGGGAAGTGCTACATGTGCAAAGTATTGTTTTCATTGTGCTAGCACAAGCACATGCATTGCCTTGTTTACAATATTCGCAGCGGCTTGCTTGGATTGTGCTTCAATTGGGCCATGAACTTCACTGTTCCCTTAGACCTTGTCTGTGACACTCTCAGCACTTGCTGCTAGGTTCTGTGGGTGTTCCGTGGTACTTTTGTGCCTTTTCTGAAAATCCTTCATGTCTTTTGTTTATGTCTCAATGACTCTTCCATGCTTTTAGTCTTGTCTTTTTTTCTCTGGATTTGTTCCATTAAAATTCGACTAGGTCCATGAACACCCATGACAGCCCGATAGGCTACCGCTCTATCATCAAGGTGAGATGAGTTCCTTCTCTTCTGCCCTTAAGTGCAGAGGGTCTGTTTCACAGCTGGTAGGAGACACTCTGCTTTGCAGGAGAAGTCTGTAATTATAACCCTTTTACTGAACCAAACCATTGTCCCCCCTCAAACTAAAATTTGTTAATTTCAAGATCTCTGCTGTGATGATGAGAAGGGATATTACTGTTTACTCTCAAACATGCAGCTTCACAGAGCATTCAAGCACAGAAAGAAAAAACCATACAAATAGATCTGTGCCAAATCTGCACCCTACTTATTTGCTTGTATGTTATATCTAATTCCCATGCGCTGATATGTTTGTGCTTTCAGATTATAAGCCCAACAGGGAAATGATTGTTTCTTTTCTGTGTCTATATTGCACCTAGCACAATGGGGCCTCAATCCTGGATAAGGACTTTGGACACTATCATAAATATTTATTACTAGTGCTGCTAAAAATATTACTTTTATTTCTATCAGCATCAATTCTATGAAACACTTTAAGTTCCAACATTCCTATTAGATAGCTACTCCATCAGTTTTCCATCCATTCATTATACAGCAACAACACCTTACTTTCTTCTTCAAAATGACTTGCTATCTGCTCAGATCTTCAAAGTATGGCTTTTGGCATCCCCAAAAATATTTTTTCAGGTTAAAGGATACAAACAGCCCAGCACCACCGGGCTAGAACCAAAGTCTGTTTTCTGAATTACGGTATATGATAATTATGCAAATATAGAGTCAACTAGAGTTTTATGGTTTACTATACTGCACACCTTGGGCACTATAATATTTGGCAGTGGGTATAAAATTCATTTTCTCCTTTTCAAAAAGCATGGGGTCCTGCCACTTGAACTAAAAGAGAATCTCCACCAGCTGTAAGAGCCCAGTCGCTTTGACAGGCTGCTGCTGTCTGATTTCGTGTGGTAGAGGACAGTGGTGCATTTGCACTAAATGAGAGTATTAATATCAAGAAGACATGGAATTCTGTAGTAGTTGCAGCTAGTTTTCTCCAATTCTGAGGAAACCACTATTTTTGGCAGGCCCCAAAAATCTGCTTTTATAAGTGTTGGTACATTCTGCCATCTCTTACTCATGTCTGTACAGGAGATGAAGTAGTTCTCTGTAAGCCTGCACTGCTGCCAAAAAGTAGCACATCATAATGCAGAACAAATACTGCTGCAAGTTTTATATCCCTTTTTTTTATTTTTAGCCTTTAACCTGCTTGTGGGTTTTGCCTGGGAGTAATGGAAGTCTTCAACATCCCCTATTTTCTAGATATCTTCTATTACCTATTTGTGCCGAAGGCTAAAGGCAGAGACTGACTAAGCAAATCCCTGCTGAATTCACTCATATTTTTAGCGTGGTGTGTTGAAGCCGTACTTTGACATGGTGGCAAATGCATAGTAGAATAAAATGTATTGGCTGCATGAATGGCTAAACTCAAAAGGTTTGGTTGCTTAAGCAAACCTTAAATGAACCTGAGACTCTTCTGAGACAACACTGCACTCCTCTAGAAACCTGTAAGCAATCTGCCCATAAAAATCTGCATGTTCTAGTTTCTTCTTTCCCTTCAAACTCCTATAAGCACCCCGTCATTCCCCAAATCACTTACTTGCAGAAAATATCAAGTGCCCTACTGAGTGAGGGAGGAGGCTGTAAGGAGTTGCAGGCTGGCAAAAAGCAAATGAAAATTGAACTAGGTCTCTGAGGGATGCATTTTAATCACCATTTTACCAAAGTTGCTGCACTCAGCCGTTGACAGATCCCTGCATCTTTTTCAAACCATATTAAGTTCTGACTACAGGTATGGAAACCTGCCTGAATGGTCTCAGGTTGCTGCATCTGTCAACTTTCCCAGCATTGGGAAACTCTCCACCCCCGCTGTTACCAAAAGTGAATGACAAACTAATGCCCAAGGGAGAAAGCAGTGCTTACAGACCTCATATGCTCTAGTGGTCAGAGGTATCAGAGATTCTAGTAGTTTTCCCCCTTTTAAATGAGCCCAAGAACATTGGGAAGTAAGAATTAAGTGGTAGCATATGGGGTCAGCTGAAAATTGTAAGACCTTCTAGTCATTTTGGATCTTTAAAAGTGAGATGTGGCAAAGAGCAGGGATTGGATCCCAGGATGCACTGTGGATCTACAAACTGGCATGATGGGTGGCCAGTGGTCAGAGACTGGATCACATAGGAATGGAAAGGAGGTTGAGTTCAGAGGTTGAGTGTTTTGGGAGTAGCAATTGAGAGGTGGGAGATGGGGGGAGCTGGGATCAGGATGGGATAAAAGTAGGTTCTATATTGAAAAAAGGGTAGAGAGAGGTAGTAGGAAGAAGAGGAAGAGACCTAATCAGATCTTGGAGCTGTAAGTAATAAGAGTAGGGAGTAGAATTAATGTACTCTATGGTTGGTGGGAGATTTATCCAAACGGATCCATCCCCTTTGGGTTCAGTTTAGGGGAACAGGCAAAGCTTCAAGCCAATTCTTTCTTGGGCCAGTTTGCTTTCCCTAATTAGAAGCTAAGCTAAGTTATCTTTTCATTGTAGCAATTAGCACTTATGGTTACTGCCAGACAATTTTGTAATGATTCAGGAAGATCATCCAACTCTGAAGAAGGCTTGAGTGTTCCAGTATCTCTTTGTCATAGAGGAAAGTTCATGTTTCAGCAAGGAACAAATTGCTCTAAATTGCGATTAGAGTAGCACTATACACAGTACATATTGTGCAGTAATTTAATGTTCTAGCAATAAATAAAATATGAAGTTTATCCCATCCATCTGATTTATACTGTGCCCATCTGTGTGTGTATGTGTGTGTGTGTACATACACTCATAGGTATACACCACACACACAGATTATGCCCATGCAAACATGTAGAGAATGATCACTATCATAGCAGATGAGGAAATGAAAATATTATATTTTAACTCTATGAATATAGGTGTCTGTGATAATAAGCTGGTCATAGCAGTGAACCTAACATTCAGCCCCTGGGAAGAAGCCCATACCTGCTCCAAGCTACTATATTGAGTAGGAGGCTGTAAGAACAATCTATACAAAACTAATGAACAGCTTAGGTTTATTAGCAGAAGTCTGCCGGAGCACAGATTCTACACACTGGTATTTGTGTTGATTTCGTATCTGAGTAGCAAAAGATGACATTGACAGGGCCACAGTGAGTAGAGTTCTGCTGTCTTGTGTAAGTGGCTATTGGAGTATTGTAACAAAAATGGAGGTGAGGGAGTTAAGGAAGCAATAGTACATCACCTTGACAAGCTAATGTCTGCGTATTTTATAATGCATCTGAAACCCCATATTACCCTTTCGCTAGAAAAATTATATGATGTTTTAGGTGGTAACATTTTAGGCTATGTCTACACTGGCAAGTTAGTTCGAATTAAGGAGGCTTAATTCGAATTAACTAAAGCCATGGCTACACTAGGCTTTAGTAAATTCAAATTAAGGGCTTCCTTAATTCGAACTAATAAGTTCGAATGGGGTATTCGAACTGAAGGGTTAATTACTAACTAGTTCGAATTAACCAATGTGGCCATGTTAATTCAAACTAATTTCTTAGTTTGAACTAACCGGCCATTGAAATGAATGGGGATCGCTAATTCGAATTAAGCAAGTGCCATTCATGGCACTTGCTTAGTTCGAACTAAGTATTCCTAGCTTGAATTAAGCTAATTCGAACTAACTAATTCAAACTAATTTTAGCAAGTGTAGACATAGCTTTGGAGGCTAATATCCACAGTGTTGCCTCAATATTCTCACCAGTACACTATACTAGCAAACAGTCATTTACAGCAGATGCGCTTTTGTTACGTTTAGCTTTTGCCATAAAGTTGTAGAAAAGAAAGATTTCGTCCCAAATGCTTCATGTGTTAGGAAAAGGGAAAACCAGACACAGATGGGAAGGAATGTTGCATTGGTTTAAACACATAATCTGATTTTTAAAATGATTTGGTCAAACCAAACTTGGTTAAACCAGGCTTTGTGGACACCCTCTTGTGTTTAAACCAGGCTTGTTGTGGTTTAGCGTAAAGTGATTAGGGATTGGATTAAACTAAACTAAAGTAAGACACTCTTAATGTGACATAAGACTGCTTAAACAGGGGCTTGCACTGCTTTAACTAAATCTTTCTAAAATCACACCACAAGTTTAAACCACTGCAACTTTCTAAGGTAGACAAGGTTTCAGTTAGTGCTGTGAAATAGCACTGAAGACTGTGGGTGTAACTGAGGGCAGGATTTATCCTGTGACACTGTGCTTAGAAAAGAATTGTCTGTTTAAGTAGGTGTTGCTCAGACTAAAAAGAAAAAAACTTTAGGCAGAAATAAGCAAAAAGTTTTAGCTTGAAAGACAAATGTTTTGGAAAATGCTGTGTGTGTGAAACCGCGTTTAATGGACATTATTCCTCAACTTTGCTGCTAATATATTTGCTGCTAATATATGAAGTTTAATCATGTAAAGTGACAAATCCTAATGTTCTGGCACTTTAACAAAAGTAAATTCAGAAATGGGCCACGATAAAGGTGCAAATCTGTAGGATTCATGATAAAGTTTTAGCAGCTTTCATGAATGAAATCCTGTTAAATAAAGTGCCCAAAGACCTCACAGATGAGGAAACCAAGCTACCCAAAGTGAGTTTAGCAAGATCATAAAATCACCCCCCTTCTTTGAGTGGGAGCCAGTGAAGGGAAGGAATATGCTGTGGGTATTACTTAGACTTCTAGCTAGCTACATTGTATCCCCAATACAAATAGCAGAAAGTGATAACAGGAGGGCCAGTATACAAAGAATTGCAGTAGTCTTGTCTGATGCAAAATAGGGAATAAAGTTTTATCAAGTGGGCTAAGAACAGCACAGATCTCAGTTTGGCTAGATTCCAAAGGCAGTAGTAGAACATTTTAATTACATGATTGATGTGGAGTTCAAAAGAAAGCATAGAATCCACAATGACCCCAAGGTCACAAGCATTATCTGAGGGATACAAAGAACTAGCACAAATGGAAACTGCCATAGATGACACCTGAGACCTCTGCATCAGTGAACTAATCAATAGCAACTCAGTTTTGTCTGTGTTAAGTTTAACAAAATTTGAAGCTATCCATGATTGAATATCACAGAGGCAATTATAAAAAACATCAAGCTTCTTTGTGGGATCTGCAGGGACTGAGAGGATATCCTTGTACTTTCTGCATACAAATGACACTAAAAATCATCAGGCTGAATCATGTTAACTAGTGGAAGCGTATAAATAGAAATCAAAACTGAAACCTTGAATGAATAGCAGAAGTACTGTGGCCATTCTAAAGAATGAAGTCCCAGTGCATAAGTGGAGTTTATCAATATGAATAAAAAGCAATACTAGACAAACCAGTGCAAACTTCTGCATAAAACTAAGGAAAGACCTGCTAAATATTCACTAAAATGTAGATTCTCAAAGAAATGTGCTGTGAAGGCCCAATTCTGAATCCTTTATTTAAGTACTACTTTCACAGGCATGTAGTCCTGTTCAAATCAATAGGATTAAAGTACTGTTTGAGATGTGTAAAGGTATCAGAATCTAGCTCTTTGTTAATAAACACAGTTGTCATTGCTGAGTTGGTTTAGCATCATAGGATACCCATGGCCAATTAGAATTAATTACAAAGTACGATGAAATGTAAGGTGCAAAGAAATTTTAAACGTCGCATTACAAGGGTTTCCAACCTCTTGTCTAGGAATTAAAATAAGGCTTTCTTCTAATATAGACTTAAAATTTAGTTAAGTCTCTTGTTAAAAGAATAAGAGTAATTATGTGTATTTTCAAGCCAGATGTAAAGTCACCTTGAAAGGTGAAGGAATAATCAGACAGACAGACCTCTGCAAGTGGGAGAATGTTCAGCCAAAACATTAGTGAGAGCCAAAAAATCTAGTCCATTTCCAAAAACTAACTTGTGAATTAATAGTGATTTATTACTGGGAGAGGTGACATTAATTAAAGCAAATTTAGCAGTATCCTAAACCCTTTGAGTTGATGTTATTACAGCTAGCTGGAAACAGAATTCAAATTACTTAGGACAGGACCTTTAACTTACCAAGTTTTTCTAGCATATATATGTCTCCTGACTATCTCTGCACAGTAAAATATGAATCACCACACTAAAACCGTGGGGTGAAAAATCACCAAATTCCAAAGGCCCTGCAAGGAAAAATGGTAGTATAATGAAAAAGAGAGGGCACCACTGACCGAATTGCATCAAATTGCACCAGCCTTAAAAATAAAAATGGGGAATTTGTAATGTGACAGCTAAAATGAAAATGTACACAAAATACATCAGTATTAAAGCTTGATTCACCTTCCCAGTGATCAAACCTCAGTTCCTAATCAAATAGGATTAGGACAGTACCTTTAACTCACCAAGGTTTTCTAGCATGTGTGTGTGTCCTGACCATCTCCGTACAGATAACGCAACAGTCCAAAAAGCACAATCACCTCCAAAATTGCAGTTCGCCTCACCCAATAAGTCTTGGGTAACAAAACCAAATCAAACCCCCAGAATCTTGCTTCTGCATTCCTGCTTAGTTTCAAGAAGTAACCCCTGCAATACACTTCACTGCCTAGGTATTGTATATGCTTACATAGTTAAATGTGATAATAATATAGCAATATAATATAATTTTAGTGTACAGCCCAGATTTCAACATTTGTCTCATTGTTCATTGCTGATGTAGGATCCAGGGATGGGCCCAGGCTGTGAAATTTAGATCCAGATTTGAGGGGAGGTTCAGATGCAGGATTTTGGTTCAGATTTTGAGCCCTTTCCAAAGTGTGGGGATGGGGAAAATTGAAGTCTGGGCCCATTTCCAAGCAGAATAGTTGTTGTAGCAGGGTCGGAGGCACTGCACCAGTAAAACACCAGGAACCTGAATTTGAGATTGGAAAGAGAGGAAGCCCATTCCTTTCTTCAATACAAAACCCCTCTGGCTAATTCAGTAGCAGCACTGGGGGGAGAGGGAGTTAAAGGAAGTGGTGTCCCGGCCCTTATCAAGAATGGAGCTAGGCACTTTGAAGACTCTTGTGTACTCACTGTACATGTATACATTGTGCAGCAGGCCTGCTAGAATAGGATTTTTCTGCATCTGAAACCAACTCTGGACTTTCTCTGGGCTCAATATGGGGAAACTGGATGAAATGCAATGGCCTGTGATACACAGGAGGTCAGATTACATGATCAAATATTTCTCTCTAATCTTAAATTCTATGAATTATTCTATGACACTGTAAGAGCACTTCAGTGATCACAGAATCATAGAATAATAGGGATGGAAGGGACCTCACGAGGTCATCTAGTCCAATCCCCTGCTAAAAAGTAGGACCACTCCCTGCTCTCGCTGTAAAACTGTAAGACACATGGCAGTCCTTTAGAACAGAAGGTTACATTTAAGGTAGGATTTGAAACAGGATATATTTATTTTTGGCTGAAACACACTTTATTTTTTTGCTTTGGTCTTCTTGAATTATACCTCTCTGTCTCCAATTCCTTATCCAGATTTGCATGTCTTCATGATACTAATATTAATGAATGACTACTTGGAAGGAGAGAATGGCCAAAGCAAATGTTGCAAAATAAGGCCAAACAGCATGGCTAGGAAACATTAAAAAACAAACAAACAAACAAAAAAAACCCCAACAACAGAAAAACCCAGAAGAACTGCTCCATTTGAGATTTCTGCTTCTTCAAGGTACTAATAGCATGTTAACTATTTTATATTTTTAATGATATTTTAAAATATTTTATATTTTTAAATATAAATTTTTAAATATTTTTAAATATTTTAAATATTTTATATTTTTAATGATACACTACACATCATTTTATTTTGTGTAGTCTTCTGTGGCTTTTTGTAGCAGACAAAAACCTTTAGCAAATAAAACAAAGAACTAGGCTGTAAACATTGCTGGGGAGATTCGATGATGGGCATCTAAAAGGAGCAGCAGAGAATTCACAGACAATTGTGGCTTTAAGTAGTCTTAGGCCATATACACACGATCACTTTATCGCGCATTAACAGTCATTACCGCGCGATAACAGCAACAGCGTACACACGTGCAATAGGGCTCTTGCGCGTCAACAGCTCAGTTGTAGCGCAATAGAAAAACCACCTCGACGAGGGTGGTAGCAGTTAACGCGGAACAGCTGTTGCGCCTTTCGACTCGTGTGTACGCTTACCACACAATGATTGGCCTCCGGAAGTGTCCCAGCATTCCAAAGTCGTCCTCTCTGGTCTTCCCCCCGCCCGCTCTGTGGCCGTGACTAAACAGTCCCCGCCATGTTTCGATTCCCAGGATTTTCGAATTTCTCCTCTGTTTCACTTCCTGTTCTCTTCCTCGTGGAGTGGAGTGCAGCTCTGATCCTCACTAGCAATGGCGGCCCATCGTGGAAGACGCGCACCCATTTGGAGCACGGTAGAGGTGCTGGACCTGACCAGCATCTGGGGAGAGTCTGCTGTGCAGGCGCAGCTATGCGGCAGCAGGCGAAATTATGATACATATGGCATAATTTCTCGGTCCATGTCGGAGAGAGGTTATGATAGAGACACTGTGCAGTGCAGATCAAAGGTGAAGGAGCTAATAATAACCTATCACTGAGCGAAGGAGGCAAACCGCCGTTCGGGGTCAGCGCCTGCTACATTCAGGTACTATAAGGAGATCGAAGCCATCCTCAGTGGGGACCCCACAACCACTGCAAAAAGTCCCGTGGACACATCGGCCCCCCCTCATTCACTGAATGCCAGAGCTGAGCATGATGAGGACGTGATCGATGAGGAGGAGGAGATGGAAGATGACCTGGAAGAGAGCTCAACAGCATCTAGCCAGGAGCTGTTCTGCACCCCCGCTGAGACGTCCACCCAAGACATGAATTGCAGCGTGTCCTCTGAGGCAGCAGAGGGGGGTTCAGGTAAGTTTCTCTTCGGTGCAGCTATGGCTCCTGCTAAAAATTCTAAGTCACTAAAGGTTTCCTCGATGTACCGCCAGAGCCTCCTATTCAGGTTAGATGGGATAGCGTATGTGTCTATGCTCCCGTATAAGGATACTCGGCCTCACCAGCTGCAAAGCATAGCACTAGGAACCATAGCAGCACACAAGGCAGCAGCATACGGTCCCGGCTGGCATCCGGTGGCATGTAGGATATGTATTCTAGCTGGCAGGGGCACTCTGAGAAGAGAGATATCGGATTCCATCTGTGTGCCCTGTGCAGAATGTTAGCCC
This sequence comes from Pelusios castaneus, assembly GCA_007922175.1. Lineage (NCBI taxonomy): Eukaryota > Metazoa > Chordata > Testudines > Pelomedusidae > Pelusios > Pelusios castaneus. The sequence goes on from ML685767.1 coordinate 29,562,664, forward strand.
CCAGTAAGGTTTCTATTAGGACGTACCTTGTCCACTTCAGCAAAGCACAGGATGTTGACTGCCCTGTACCTTCCAGTGGAATGTGCAACTGGAAGGTTACATTGGTTATCTAGGCTATGTGTGAACAATAGCTTTATTATTCTTTTTTTTTATTAGATTCGACCTTCACAAGGCTGGTGTCTACCCCAGCTGACCGCATGAGAAACATTCGGCGGCGTGCTCGAAGAAACAGGGAGGATATGTTTCAGGACCTGATGAAAACAACAGAGGCATCCGCGAGGGAGAATCAAGCCTGGAGAGAGGAATCCCAACAGAGGAGGCAGAAACACAGGGACGAACTGATAAGCGTCATGAAGGAGCAAACAGAACTGCTCCAGAGCATGATTGCTCTGCAGACCCAGGCGATTAATGTACGGGCTCCACTCCAGACACTTCAGCCGTGTCTGCCTCCCACACCCTGTCGTCCTCCAAAGCATTTATTTGAAGGCCACTGTCCCCCTGGTATACTGCAACATGCAGTCACTCACAGAGCTACTTTTTAGAGACCCGCAGCTACACCCACCTGTAACCCCTCCAAAAACCCCCAACCACCACCACCCCTCTTTTATCTTTTAATAAAAACAGTAACAAAAAATTTGAAGAGTGGCTTTATTTGTACACAGTGAAAATCTCATAAAGTGCACTTGATGCGTCCTTGAAGTGAACTACAGGAGGGCATCATTGAAATGCTCCCTGAGTGCCTCCCTTATGCGAGCAGCTCCTCGTTGGGCCCCCCTAATACTCCTAGTGGCTGGCTGTTCGTATGCTGCCTCAAGGCGCTGTGCCTCCATAGCCCACCCCGGGGAAAACTTTTCTCCCCTATTTTCACAAATGTTATGAAGGACATAGCACGCCGCAATTACAGCAGGGATGTTGTCCTCGTCCAAGTCCAGCCTCCCATACAAACAGCGCCAGCGCCCTTTTAAGCGGCCAAAGGCATACTCCACAGTCATTCTGCAGTGGCTCAATCGGTAATTGAACCGATCCTTGCTGCGATCCAGGTTCCCGGTGTACGGCTTCATGAGCCATGGCATCAGTGGGTATGCTGGATCTCCAAGGATGACTATGGGCATCTCCACATCCCCCACAGTAATTTTTTGATCGGGGAAGAAGGTACCCCCTTGCAGCTTCCGGTACAGTCCAGTGTTTCTGAAAATGTGGGCATCATGCACCTTTCCCAACCACCCAGCATTGATGTCCGTAAAACGCCCCTTGTGATCCACGAGTGCTTGCAGCACTATGGAGAAGTAGCCCTTCCTGTTTATGTACTTGGTCATGAGATGGTCTGGAGCCAAAATCGGGATATGTGTGCCATCTATGGCTCCCCCGCAGTTAGGGAATCCCATGGCAGCAAAGTCGTCCACAATCTCACGAACATTGCCCAATGTCACCTTCCTCCGTAGCAGAACGCGATTGATGGCTCGGCACACTTGTGAGAGGGCTAATCCGACGGTGGACCTCCCAACTCCAAACTGGTTTGCAACCGACCGGTAGCAGTCGGGAGTCGCCATCTTCCAGACTGCAATCGCAACACACTTCTCCACGGTTAGTACTGACCTCATGTTGGTGTCTTTACGTCGCAGGGCAGGGGCCAACTCTGAACACAGTTCCAGAAAGGTTGCTTTCCGCATTCGAAAGTTCTGTACCCACTGCTCGTCATCCCACAGCTGCATAACAGTGCGATCCCACCACTCGATGCTCGTCTCTCACGACCAGAAACGGCGTTGCCCCGTGTGCAGATGATCGGTGAAGGAGCTGAGCAATGCGGTGCTGTTGCTCTGCAAGGCATCGATCAACCCCTGATCCTCGGCGTCCTTGTCTGATTTGGAGCTCATTGCGTACTGAGCAACCAGCCGAGATGTATTTAGAATGCTGAAGGTGACAGTGGAGATTACAGCAGGATCCATGCTGTCGCTGTTGTGATTGCTTGCAAGTAGTGCGTCACTGCACTGTTGAAAATAGGTGCGAGTTGCTATTGGCAATGAGGAAGACGCAAGGGGAACACAGTGCACCACGGGAAAATGAGAGTTTACCCGTGGCGCTTTGCGTTCCTTTCCTTCATCCCAGGATTCCAAGTGCCGATTGAGGGAAAATTGAACTGTGGGATAGGTGCCCAGAATTCATTGCGCTACACCGCGATATTGCAAAGAATTCTGTTGCGTTGCAAGGAGCGACGTGTGTACACGCACTCCCGCAATAAAGGTCACGTGTTTTTTATAGCACGATTGCCATGTTGCGCTTTAATCTGATTGCATGTACATAGCCTTAGTCTACCTGATCATGAGCTGCTCTGGAGGTTGGAGAGGCCCCTAGAATAATTTAATCAGTCCGATGATTTTATCTGAGTTATAGCAGCCACATGGGTTGCTGCAGTATTCACAATCTCAGTACGGCTATGTGCTGCGCTCCTCACTCAACAGGTGCCTCCAGCTCCACCCTGGCATTCCCCATATGGCATAGGTTGTAAAAGAGCTCCTTGGAAGGCAGCCTTACAGCTCCCTTCTTCATGCCTGCAGTAGGGAAATTCTCTCCTGGGGAAAATCAAGGCTTTCAGGGCCAGGAAACCTTGCCCTACCTCACCAGTTCAGGAAGAACATGCTGGGTCTGTTTCCAGGCCCTTGCCTCAGGGTATAATTTATTGGTTAAACAGAAAACTCATAAATAGGCATGGCTGGGAATTTTCTTTTTGGAATGATTTTCAGATGGAAAGTGTAGTTTACACAAAATTGAAGCTTTCCAAATTTTCCATATTCTTACAGGAAAATCAAAACACAAATATTTCGTTTCGGCTCTCCTAAATCAGAATATTTCATTTAGTGAAACATTTTGTTTCAGGTCCATTCGACATCAAACTGGATTTCCCTATTGTGGTGCAGGCTTCATGGGATTATAGTTTGTGCCTCCATTCTCTCTCTGAGGATTGATCTTCCTGGAGGCCTGAATCTCCCTACGTGCAATGCAGATTCCCCTCCAACTAAGATGGATGATACATCATAGGTAATGTAGTCTGGCCAAGGAGAGCAACGGCATGTGGCTTGTGAACTACAACTTCTATGAGGCAATGCAGTTTAATGTTCAACTTAAATGAAATATCAACATTTTTCAAAATGTTTTTTTCTGTGACAGATGTATTTATTTCTACTTTTCATCCCAATTCGGAATGAAAACAAATACTGAAATGTCGAAACTTCCCATGGGATTGAAATCTTGAGTTTCACTCTGCTCTAGTCACAAATTACACCAAAACAAAGCAATTCTCTGCCCAATACAACTAGCAGTCCCAGAGGCTTTCCTTTTCCTCTCTTCGCCTCTGGAAAGGGGACAGGCCCTTCCCTTAAATCCTTTCTTGATTATGAGACAGGATGGTAATCCTTTCCTGGCTGTTTTATCTTGTCATAAACCTTTTAAGCTGTTCTGGCCTTTTAATGTGGCATAAAGGAGCCAGAGTAGCAGTTAGTATCTCACCCCCAATATTGTGCTCATACTGGTCAAATGTCCCACATTTCAAGGAACATCACTCCTTTTAGTCCCCAAACTCACCTTCCTTCCACTCAGATTTGGTACCTCCTCCTTTTATGGTTGAAAATTATTTCAAACAGAAGTAAAGATTCATGCGATTCAGACTATAGAAAAAAAAATCATGTGCAGTACTTTTAACTTTCTTACAGAATTTTAAGTTTTCTACATTAATTATTTTTGTGCCTCTCATTTCATAGATTGTGCCCCACATTTGAGCCTTAGTTAATTGAAAGATTAGCTTCTCCTTTTTGGAAACCTGGAAGAGCAATGATCTGCTGTTTTCCCGAACTATGCAAATATGCACAGCATTTCCATGCCAGTATCCTTAATGAATGCACTTATAGGGAAAAATCTTAATTTTGTTACTGATATTCAGTGGATTCATTACTTGTATGGGAGCATTTGATTGACCTGTCTCCCCTTTTTTATAGACTGGCAGAGGAACAAACTGTGCAAAATGTTTCTGAGAATTTACTGTGAAACCTGGGTAGCTAAAGTCTTTTTTTTTTTCCCCTAGTGGTATTGCTATACTACTTTTGGTAACTCACTAACTTTTCATGTGTACTAACTTGTGATTCTTCATGTAACTCATGCATTCTTCTTGGAGACTCTTAGAAAGAAGCTGGTATCATCTCCTGTATTTAGATTACTTAATACTTTTTTTTCTACATTCCTTTTTTTTCTTAAAGGAGATCACACAGCTTCATTGTTTCCAGCAGATTTTTGATATTCATCAGGGAGAACACCCTTAGACTTTCAAAGTTCCTTTTCTTTGTTCCATAATATTCCATTTCCCTTTTGCTAAAGGCAGGTCTACACTTACAATGCTACAACAGGAGAGCTTTTCCCTTGGATGTAGGTATTTCATTTCCCTGAGAGGCGATTGTTATGTTGAGGGGAGAAACCCTCCTGTCAACAGTTACACTGGGAATTCAGCCACTATGACTAAATTGCTCAGGGTTATGGATTTTTCATAAAATCCCTAGTAAATTTAGGACATAAGCTCTTAGTGTAGACCAAGTCTAAAACACAAACGGTTAAAGATCACAATTTCTGTTGTTTTTATTCTCACATTTCTCAGTTACACATAATAGAATTTGTTTTTAACCTTTTCTTCAAAGAAAACTGTAGGAAATTAAATACAAAAGGCCAGTGCTTTTTCTCGTTTAAAAAAATGGTGTCGGTATACTGGCAGGAGCGGTGGGGGGAGGTGTCAGGACCCTCCACCACCGCTGCCCCCTGGGGCCTCTCCAAACCCCCCGCTCGCTCCCCCTGTCAGCTCCCTGGCCCTCCCGCCTTCCCCACTCCTCCCTTCCCTGCCCACTGGTTTCCCGACGCCCCAGGCCTCTTCACTGCTCCTCTCACCTACCCCCTAGACCTCTTCCCTGCTCCTCTCGCCCTCTCCCCCGCTGCCTTCCTGCTCCTCTCGCCATCCCGGCCCCTCCTCTTGGCCCCTTCCCCACTCTTTTCCCTGCCCTGCTGGCCCCGGTCCCCAGCTGAGCAACGGGGCAGGCCAGAGAAAAATAGGTCCCAGTATGGAGTACTGGTGCATATCAGCTCAAAAAAAGGCCTGCAAAATGCTCTATTTATAAAATGTTAAGGTTGTAAAATCAAGGTTTTAAAAATTAGGAAATGACAGAATTAACGTTACCTGTACAACCTTAATGAATCCCTTTTTAAGTGTCTGCATTACAATACAGCCTTTAATTTCATGATCACCTACTTTTTTTTTCCTTTTCGCCAGAGAACCCCTATCTCTTTTAGTGTACAGGAAGATTACACTAGAGAGCAGAGAGAAGGTTGCTTGGGAAACCATATATCTATAATTTCCTATGTTTTGAGTGTTTGCTTTTGCAACCTAATTATAATTCTTTAATGAAGATTTTTGTCTGTAATATTAAATTACTTCGTTTGAGGACACAATAGCACTGTAAGCCATCTTTGAAACACATAGGTGCCATGGACGCGGAGGTTCAAATCCGTACAAGACTGTCTCCTCCTCTCAAGTTAGGTAAATTGAGATCCGTGTAGACCCTGTGCACATATTTTTCCAGCAAAACATTTTAAAAGTAACATCTTGCACCCACTGTTTGTAGATTTTAGATGTGGTGTCACTTTTAGTAAACACAGAGGTTTTCCCCACCATCAGTAGCCAAAATATACCTCTAATGGTACTCTGTGTCAATTTGATTATAGTTGGCTGCATTCCAGTGGTGCACTGTATATCATTATTTTGTTTTAGAGGATCTTCTATGCACTTATCCTCCTGGTGTTTGGATCCATGACAGCACTATCCACAGCTAATGAAGAACCCAAGTAAGCACAAAGGGGAATTCACTGTAGTAGCCAAAACAAATTGCTGTGATCTACATTTGTTATGTTCATAGATTTTTGTTACAGTGATGGTCTCTTAAGCCAGACTTGTTGGCTAAATACTTGACAGGTATCAAGTATTTTATAGGCATGGCGAAAGTGCTTCCAAGGAAATGGATCAAGATGCTGAATAAAAAATAACTGAAGACCCTGAAGAAAACCCCAGGGAGTTTCAGCTTCACAGCTATAATCCTGTGTATAATAGCCTTTCATTTATTTTTAAAACTCTCTTAGGTCTATGTGAACTTGAAGAAGAGCTCTGTCTGGCTCAAAAGCTTGTCTCTCTCACCAATAGAAGTTCATCCAGAAAAAGATATTGCCTTACCCAGTTTGCCTTTCTAACATCCCTAGACCAACACGCTTACAAAAACACTGCCTACATCCCTTACCCATTCCTTCTGTAGGCTGATTATAGTGTCAAAATAAGAGTCAAAGGATATGGACAGTATGGCTATGTCTACACTTACTAAAATTAGTTCAAATTAGTTAGTTCGAACTAACTAATTCGAACTAATTTTAGTTAGTTCGAATTAACTTAATTCGAACTAGAAAAAATTAGTTCGAACTAAGCAAGTGCCATTCATTAAATTAGCAATTTCCATTGAATTCAATGGGCTGGTTAGTTCGAACTAAGCCATTAGTTCGAACTAACATGGCCACATTGGTTAATTCGAACTAACTAGTTCGAATTAACCCTTACTTCGAATAGCCTATTCAAAGTTATTAGTTCGAATTAAGGAAGTCCTAGGTACAATGGAGCAAAGGGGATCAGGGACCCTGGCAGGGCATAGGGGAAGGGTGGGCAGGGCTCTGCCCTGCCAGGTGAGAGGGCATGCTAGGCTACCCCTGTGCCCCCCCTGGCAGGGAGGGCATTGGTGTAGCCCTGGGGTAGCCCTAAGTCGATTTAGGGCTACCCCACAGCTACATTGGCTTAAGTCGACTCTAGGGAGTCGACTTAAGCCTTAGGTCTACTAAAAAGCAGGTTTTATAAAGTTGACTTAATTTTCATTGTCGACTTTATTTTCCTTAAGTTGAGTTAAGCAAGCTGCTTAAGTCGACTTAAGGAAACTGTAGTGTAGACGCAGGGTAAATTAAGTCAACTTAAGCAAGCTTAAGTCGACTTAATTTACCAGTGTAGACGCAGCCAATGAGAGAATTGTAGGCAATTTCTAGTCAGTCCCTTAGGGCACACTTGGACTTACTAGCTATTGGATGTAATCATTTCTCTATGCAATTACTGCTGACTCCACATTTGTCCTTCAGTAAATATATGCAATTCTCAAATGTCAAAATTAGGGCTTACCTGATACAAGGTAACCTCTCTCTTTTTCTATCTTTTTTATCGGCCTAAAATCAGGCAGTCATAGGAAGCCACAGTATTTACTTCTTGCTACAGTAATCTCATTTCTGGAACCAATCATAATTTGGCAATTGCAAATTTTATGTAATTAATAATTTATGACCTCCAATTTTCTCAAAGCACTTTTCACGGGATGGCATTGCAAATAACATTATGCCAATACCCAACCTCTGATGCAGTAAATGTAAAAAGGCTAACATTTTATATATATATAAAAGACATTTTATTCCTCTAGCAGGTGTTTGTTAAGAAAGGTTTCCATGTAAGTAAAATACTGAGATAAAAAAAAATTAAGGCATACCAGATTTAATCATTTATGAGATTATTTTATTATACCCATTAGATAATCATTATACTACATGTCATCAATTGATATATGTGTGTTTTTCAGTCAAGAGCTGTATTCGATATCAACTGTCTTTCTGAAATGACTGGATTTGCAGGCTTAGTAAAGAGGACTTCATAAATAATCTCTCTTAAAAGTTCACTTTTTCCTTCCTTCCAGCAATTGTTTGTAAGTCACATTAGACTGTACATATACCCAAACTTGAATATGTGGCAACCTCTTTAGCCACATGAGCTATGATTCCATTTATTAACATAAAGAACAATTTGTTTCATGTTTCCCTTCATTTTGTTCTGCTTTAAGCGTCCTAACATTGCACTAGGTTTAGAGGCAAAAATTAACACCATATTAATTGGGCTAATATGTGGTCATAACCTGAAAAATCCACTCCACACCTCCATCTCTCTCCCACCAAAAAAAAAAAAAAATAATAATCCACCACATTTGGCATTATACTTGTAGAATAATTGAAGCAAGCTACTAGTTCACAGCTCTGAAAAAAGAACACTAAGAAACTTACATAAAATTAGAGTACTATATTAATTATCAGAAGCATGTTATGTTGTCCAAATAGCTGTATTTCATTTGTACTTTCAAGAGTCCTGCAGCTTCACTGTGTAAGAAACCTACATTTAACTTGTGAGGGCTGCAGAAATAACACTAACTATAACAGTGTTAGCACTTTGCAATCTCTGGGCTGATCCACTACAGCCCCACTCCAGCTTTATCACAGTAGATTTCAATAGTACTAGATCATGTCTATGCTACAAAATTATGTTGACCTAATTTTCATTGGCATGCAGACACTGCAGTGTGGATATGCACACTTGCCTCTTTGTGTTGGGAGTGTGCATCCTCACCAGCATTGCTTGTATCAAGTGCATTGTCAGAGAGGGGCATTGTGAGACGGCTCCTGAAAGCCAGTAACAGTCAACATAAGCAACACTGTGTCTATACTGACACTATGTTGACCTGATTACATTGATGGTGATTCCATGACTGTCAGGGAGGTGATGTTACTAAATCAGCATAGAGAGGCACTTATGTAAGCAGAAACCAAATTTAAGTGAAGACACTTCCACAGCTAGATTGACACAAGGCAGCTTATGTTGACCCAATCCTGTAGTGAAGACCAGGGCTTCTCTTAAGAGGAGTCAATGAAGCTATGAATCAAGCCCTCCGTCTCCAGTGCCTAGCAACATACAGCAATTAATTTGCTAGATATTTTATTAAGATATCTTGATTATTCCTCAAGATGTGATACAGAGGGGAGGAAAGGAGTCAAAAGGAAGGTGATGTCCAACTAACTACATAAGAAGAATGAGTGTAGGTAATTCTCTTCCCAGGAAAGCTCTTTTATACTCATATTATGCAATTTGGGCTCTGTGGGCTAGAGTTGGGATAGACAGGTCTCTGTGTGTACTGAGGTGAACAGGAAAGGAGCCACTGTGTGGCATGATCCCCTGGCAACTCATTTAAATACCACTTAAATGACCAGTGAAAATTCACACGACCGGTAGAATTCTTTAATTTCTTCTCAGTGATGTCTTCTGCTCTGGGGAGATGGATGGGGTTAGAATGCAAATTTGGTACTAGGAATCAATTGGAGCAGCTGTTCAAGACATAGAATTGGGAATAACTTGGATGGAAATGTCAAGGAAATTAGCTTTTTTCATGCATCCTAAGGTTCTATGGAGTTAAAAGGTGTTCCTTTGACCTATCCCACCTAGCATTTCCTGACTTTTCTTTCCACCTCCTTTCCAGTAAAATACATAGTATCATTTGGCTCAAGTCTGCTTCTGGGAAAACTGTTGCTTGAATATCCATGGTAAAGATAGTTCTGGAGCAGAAGATGTTATGTGTTTATTAACTCTTGGCTTGCTCTGACCAGTTAATTTGTTGCAGTCAGTCCTACCATGAGTCATTCTGGAGAAAAGTGATCTTGTGGTTAAGGAACTGGTTAAGAAGTAGGGGAGCTGGGGTCTGTTCCCGGCTGGACCATAGAATTCTTCTGTGGGGTGAGGTATTTAACCCGACTGCACCTCTGTGACTATAGCTGTCGGAGGGGGCCACACTGAAAATATTCTATCAGGGCAGACTGCACAGAATATAACAAATGATCCCCAAATATGGCAAATGATCCCCAAAACTGGTAACAAAACAGCTTCCGTGACATCTCACTGGATACCAAGAACCTAAAATACAGTTTCCTTTAAACAAGCCAGTCTTTGGCTTCCAGACAGCCAAGTCTATATAGTGAGGATTAATTAAAATGTTATTCACCGTATATGAAATTCTACCAATCCCAAGAGATCAGATACATTACCTACCGGGTTAATGAAAACTTCAGACCTTACCCAAAAACACACTTATAGCCAGTTTTTGTTAAGTAATCTAAGATTTATTTAAAAAGAAAAGAAAGAAAGTTACTGGTTAAAGATCATTGTATATAAAGTGAAGTTCTTAGATCAGTGTCATAGTAGAGAGCGTAAGGTTTTGATTCGTAAAAGTCCTTCTGGAATCAGTTCAGTAGGTTATAGTTCAATAAGCAGACTATATCTACGGTTTGTTAAAATTCTTCCATTAAAATTTGTAGGGATAATCCAGGATCACTCTTAGTCCTTAAGGCTTGGAACTTTCCCTGACTAAGTTTAGACAGCTCTGTGATAAAACAGGATCAAGCCCAAAGTTTCCTCTGTAGTTGAAGTTCAGCTGATAAGCCTCTGGCATCAACTGATCACAGCAGGCATTCTTTGAATGAAGAACAGGTAATATACATTGTTGCTTTGAAGTAAATCTCTTTTTCTTAGGCATACACTGAAAACTAGTTGCACTGAAGCAATTAACCATTCAAATGGTTTGTAGGTAGTTTACTAACAAACTTCAAAGAGAAATAAAGACAATGATAGTATTACACCACAAATTTCATCTAAATGTTAATACCCCTTTGATCTCTGAATCAATAGAATATAGTAATGAAATATTACAGTCAGGAACTGAAGTTTAGCATCTACAAGCTAATTAGATCACATTGTTAAACTTCTAATAAGATATAGGTAAACACAGACAAATACAATTTACTTCTAATTTTTGAACAATACAGGTTTACATTACAAGAACTCTAATCTGTTTCACATGACTTTGCTAACTATAAGGAATGGCCTTGTTTACCATTTCAATACTTTTTCTAATCTGTCCTTAAAGATTGATTTTTTTTGGTCACCAAACTTTCTGTCTGCTTACCCTTGCAGGCTCAGCATCACAGCTTCAGGTTTCCATTTGTAAAGTGAGATACGTGCATTCCTCATGTATACAGAAAAAAACGAGAGTCCTGTGGCTTCTTAAAGACTAACAGATTTCTTCGGGCATAAGCTTTCATGGGCTCTAAACCGCTTCGTCAGATGTGCGTTGGAGCCCACGAAAGCTTATGAGATCAGTCTAGTCCCTACTAGATGTTTTCGTCCTTAGTACAATATCCTAACATGGGATGTTGGGCAACCTTCATAACCATTACCAGATCCATTTTATTTTATTTATATATAAAGTTGGACAAATAGCACTGCCTATTAACATGTTCCATTTAAAAAACCCTGTATTCAGTTGCTTTTAACATAGCTATACTTTAGCCATTTGAGCTGAAATTTTCCATGCTGGCTGTCGGCCTCAGGCTGAATCAGTTTGGAAAATTTTAGCCAAAATCATTCAGGACAAGACCAGAGAAAAATGCATTATCTTGCCCAAACTAAAAAAAATTTGACAACTTTTCTTTGACACTCAGCATTCCTATAGACAATTTTCTTTCATTACCCAACAGTGATTGATTCTCAGAGCAAGTTCACTGAATGAGGCAGGAGTTCTGTGGCAAAAATAGTATGTGGTTATGTAATTAAGAATTGTATCATACATACAAGGGACTGAAATAAGGTTATTCAGACCACCTTAATTGTGGCATTTCCTAACTCTTGAATGCTAGCCTATGCAGCTTTAATAATGTTCTTTTATCATAGTGGGGCTTTTTTCTGAGTAATATGTATATCTATGTCAGACTAGTTGATCTAGTGGTCTCTTCTGGTCTTAAAATCTATGACAATGATAACAAATTTGTTGAGATTCAGTCTGTCCATTTTGGTAAGGTCTACAACTGCGGTTCTCAGTTCAAGATGGGATGATATTCTTAGCTGACTTCATTGGGGATATTTTGGTGTAACTGAGAGAAGGATTTCTCACCATCTTTGCAAGGTTCCTCATAAAACTATAGCTATGCACCGTAATCGTGACCTGAACTCCCATCATCTGCGTATCTTCCAAATAGCCAGTAACAACTAATTATGCTGGTAATTTATGCCAACATTTTGATTTTTTTTTTCCAAAGAGAGCTATTTACCAAGAATTAAGATGATCCAGACAAACTTAATTTCATTTGTGACCTATCAGCTGAATTCAAGTCTCCAGAAATGAAACGCTAATACAGGGATAGCCAGAAGGTGGACAACAGGCCAAATCTGCACTGCCAGATGCTTTTGAATGGACTGTGAAATCATTTTATTTAGTCATCATCATCATTTTTGTATTTAACTTAACCAAGAAATTTGGACCTTAACAAAAATAATGGATTATCCCTGGACTAATACATAAACCAAACATGCTAACTACTTAACATTGCTGATAGCAGAGAAGACTGCCGCCAGTAAATGTATTTCATGTCTATAGTTGCAAATCCAAAGACCACTGTAGGAATGTGGTTGACAAGAAGAAAATAATTAAGATACATGGAATATCGTATTGCGTGTATCAGACAAGTGAAATATGAGGGAAAACGGGCCAAGTGGGTGAACTTCTTAAAAATAAATGATTGATGTACCTTTTAATATTTTCTGCATTAACCCATGAGTTATGATACCTTGATTCTACAATATTTCCTTATTGTATATATCTGGCACCCTCTTTTTTTTTTTTTTTTTTTGTTTTGCTCAAGCCAGAAAATTACTTTTGTTTTAAGATGCTAATTTTTTTTAATTGACGATAAATTGACTAACAAATGAAGCATGAGCTGTTAAATTTTGCTTGTGGAACAAGCTGAATTCTTCAAAGCCCCATATCTTATAGACACTAAAGTATGAATTGAATTCAGTTCAGTGGGACTACTCACCTGTGTCAAGTTACTCACATGCTTAAGTGTTTGCAGGATAGGATCGTTATGTTAAGAAATACACAGTATCATTTCCATTACCTAAATGCTGTTCCCAGAGTGCCTGAATCTTACTCTTCTATAGTGGACAGCATGAATAAGAAGTCAATGAGGTCACAGCTAATAAAAGAATTTAGCACCGTCTTTCTCCGTGATACATGTTTTAAACCAGCACTGTTAATTCATTCCATTCATAAACACTACATTTACACTGAGAGCTTGTCTAAATACAATATTACTGTGTAGCAAGCTAGAGAGCTGTAGATTCAGAGTCTGGCTTACCATGCAGCAGCTTTCCATTTATATAGGTCCTAAATTTAAAAGCAAGATGGGGACTGCTATTTACTATTTGTTTGTGCAGCATCTAGTACAATTGGGGCCCAGGCTGGTTGGATTCTAGGGCTATGTCTACACTAGCTATTTAGGTCAACTTAAGGACCCTTAAGTCGACCTAAATTATTCTCTGTCTACACCAGACTTTCATTAAGTCAACTTAAGAAATTCCTTAAGTCAACTTAATGAAAACCTAAGTCGACCTAATAAGAACCACCCATTAGGTCGACTTAATCCTTAACTCAACTCCTTAAGTCGACTTAAAGACAGTGTGGACGGGGAGTAACCCTTAAGTTGACTTTAAGTCGACTTAAGGGTGGTTCGGTCAACTTAACAAAGTAGACTAAGTCGACTTAACTTTAAGTCGACATAGTCCACTTTGTTAAGTCGACTTAATAAGGTCAGCTTTAAGTCAACTTAAAGTCAACCTTATTAAGTCGACTTAACAAAGTCGATTTAACTTTTTCAAGTGTAGACATAGCCTAGTTGTTAACATTTACATTGTAGTAAATAACACTAAAAAGTTAATCACTGGCCAATATTTTTAAAAATGGCTAGTCATTTGGGATAGCTTAGTTTTTGTATGCCCAGCATGAGGTGTCTTAAAGGGACCTAATAGCCAAAGGGTGGGCACTCAGCACTTTCTGGAAAGAAAAAAAAAAGACTCCCTCTATCACCTCTCAGACTTGACACCCCCAAATCACCAGTCACTTCTGAACACTGGGGCCGATCATTTTACTTGTTCCCTATAAGGAAAGAACCTTTCTGGCCTGCGACTGCTAGCGACTTACCCTGCACCGCTGTAATTCTGTTAGAAATGTATAAATTGTTATAAATGGTTCAGGACATTCTTTAAGCCAATATTTGCTCAATTCATGGGCTTGAAAGAGACGTGGAAAATGAAATCAGAATTCCAGAGTCCATTCCCAGCAGATGATGGTACTGGGGAGAGCTTCTTTCCACTTGGACTTTCCAACCCCACCTGGAGATACACTTGTGATTCCCTGGGATCTCACACCTGAGCAGTTTAGCTGTAGCAGTTGCTGCAGCTAAGAGGGGGCTATACACATTACAGAAGATGCTGGCAGGGCTTTATTAAACGATGCGAGATTTACTCTAAAAGACATATGGGGGTCTGTGAAAATGATGCAATAATATATTTTAAATACCTGAGTCAATTCAGGGCAGGGCTTTCTTAAACGATGCGAGATTTACTCTAAAAGACAGATGGGGGTCTGTGAAAATGATGCAATAATATATTTTAAATACCTGAGTCAATTCATTCCAGAAATACACATTGGCAGGAGGAGTGGAAGGAGTTTAATAATTTTAATGGTTATCACTTAAGAAAAGAAAAGATTAAAGGTCTGATACATTAAAAAGAAAACTCTGCTGATGGTAATCAGTTTTGCTGCTTTATGCATTGTTTTGTTCTGGAGGGGAGAGTGAGATCATAAGATGTAGAGAGATTCTGGCTTTCACAAAGTTGTCTCATCACATATTGGTGATTCTGGATTTAACTGGAAAATCCAGTTGTGGAAAAAGGGTGAAACAATCTGTTTTTTCCTATAATCAATCACGAGGTTACAGGATGCATTAAAATAAATTTGTAACAACCATTCCTCTTCCTTTCTGCTCCCACATGTCGATGCTGATGCTGTGCTCTTCTGCCAACCTTTTGATTAAGAAAATACGATAAGTGTCAGGACAAGAAAAATGTCTCAAAGTAAATTAAATGTTTTAATAGGTACTGTTAAAATATGTTCAAAATTATGATAAATCAGTTGAAATGTTAGTAAACGCAGATAGGAAGAACCAGTTATTAAAATGGTTTGTACATTTTGCTGGTGGATGCACATTTTCTTGTTTTAATAGAGATTTCTGTAACAAACGCTATCTCCAAAGGTGGTGGTGGTGGTGATTTTGGATTAGCAACTGCTTTTTGTTATTTAGCAAACAGTTGTCAAAGTAAAGAGCAATATTTTTATACTGGGGCAGGATGCAGAATAACTTCTTCATAAATATTCCCTGTGCCACAATAAATATTGGTGGCAAGAAGTCACAACATAATCCTCAATTGATTACACCATTCTCTATAATCCTCAATTGACTGTATCAGTATGTCAGGCCTCTCTCACTTTTCTTTCCTCTCACCTGAATTGTGGTGTTTTATATAGCTTTGTATAGAATTGTGTTCTATTTTCCTGGGGTCAGCAATCCTAATGGGTACTACATGTAATAGATTGACTAGAATTGTATCCTCTTTCCCCCAGCATTCAACACATTTCAGATTTACATCAGATGCAAGATAGGTAGTAGCACAGACTTTTCAAAAAGCACCTAAGTGACTTAGGAGCACACATTGCTTAGGGAATACCTTCACTGGGAAGGAAAGTGTGGTCTTACACAATAACCAACATAAGATAAAACACTACTAGAAACAAGGCAGTTTGTACTTTTAAAATGTGTTAGCAGGTTGAGATAAAGACTATGAGGGTGGTTATTGTTGAATTCGATCTGCTAATTTGTGTTAATTGCTAGCTGCCTTTTCTTCATTGGTGTTTTATACTGCATGCTATTTAACACATTAACAAGTATAAGTTAAGAACACATCTTTATTCTTTGTGAGGGCAAGGCCTTTGACTTTCAATGGGACTTGTGATTTAATGCACTAAAGTGATTCCTATGTGATTTAGGCACTTTTGACAATTCACCAGCAATGTTGGTTGTAATGTAAAAGAATATGACATACATAATAAATACATGGATTTATTTCTTTAATATGTTTATATAGCCTTTCCTTATGCAACATGCTGAATATAGCCATCGCTGTTTAAATGAATTAATGTAATTAAATTACATTAACATGTAGTATTCACAGAATCTGAATAATCAAAATTGCATCTAACTATCCTAGACTCCAAGATGTGGACTTTTCCATATCACCCCAAAACAGAGCTCAGATCCCAAATATTTCCCCTGCATGTGTTGTTTCCCAGTACCCCAGACAGCATAGAAACTGCAGTTTAAAAATAGGTGTCCTCATTGCAGGGTGACCTCATGCACTGTACATGCAAGGTCATGTCGCAAGGAGGAGGCCATTTTTCTTTACAAAATGGCATTCTCTGTACTGCATGACCTCACGCATATACAATGTGGTATGCAGTGTGAGGTCATGCTGCACGTAGAGTGCTGTTTTGTAGAGAAAAAAAGCTTCCCCCGTATGATGTGACCTCATGCATATGGTGCAAGTGAGGTCACACTGTGTGGAGGAGGCTATTTTGTAAAATGACATCCTCTGTGTACTCAGGATAGCCATGACCCAATCTGCTGATGAAGCGACCCCACTTTGGATCACAACCCACAGTTTGGCAACTGCTGATCTATGGGTTATGGGTTCACTTGGGTGTATCCCTGACTTGGCAAGGATCCCACTTGCTTCAGCAGGGGGTACAACAGCCTATCCATGCAGACCCCTTGGCAGGGATCTAATCCCCCTGCATTGGAGCCTAAATACAATATCTGAATCTGGGATTGACAGCTGAGAACAAATTAAATACATATTTTGAAGGATGCTACGGACATAACAAAGCGAAGCATAAAAGGCAAATGTGTATTCCAAGACTTGGTGCTGTAATCCTTGTCAGGTGTGCAGGAATGGGCCCCAAGTTTGTAAGTGTCAGCATTTGATGACGTGGCTTTCTGCTTATAAAGTTGTTCTGCTGACAGATAACTGAGGAATAGTGAAGTGAATAGGGAACTCTACTGATGGATGTAGAGAGTGCTGGTCTAGACTGATGTCACTGCTGTATGCTGGCCATTTTCTCACTCTGGCATTTGTTCTCTGTCTTGTTTCCTGGGGCTTGTTTCTTATCTTTGCTTCAGTTGCTTTTCATGAATACAATATCAAGTGGTGAACAAGTGTAAAATATTTTATTTTAACATATGACTTTATAAGGTACTTACCTTTTCTGATTTATCTCATATCACTGTAAAGTTATAATTGCCTTTTTACCTGCATACAGTAAAATCATCCTAAGTATAACCACATATATCTATAAAGTGCAGAACATGTAAATATTTATCAAACATAGTGTTCAGTGAAAGAAGTGCATTAAATTTTATCAAATCCAATTTCATTTAAAAAAATACTAAGCCAGCATATTGAACTGATTTCTGGCACAACTGTAAGACTTTTCCCCTCCTTTCCTGTCATTTTAATTCATTATATTACTAGGCTGTTTCTAAAAGAGCCCATTTATTTTGTACACTGCAGTTCTATAGATTAACATTTGGAAAATGAAAGATGAATTAACAGAAGACATAAGAAAAGTAAAAAAGAGTAGTGACATGAGTTAACTTGAGTTATCATATCATATAATATATTGCATGATCTGTATCATGCCATGTACTCTATAGTGGAATTAGTTTTGTCATAATATCTCGTTTTCTGGTGCATCGTAAGTAGAGTTGGAAAAAACTCTGGATTTTCAGTATGTGAGAGATTTCTACATGTGGTTTCATTCCAAATCAGACCAAAACCGATTCTTTTGAAATTTCTGATGAATCAGAAGTAGAGGAGAAGAGGTAGAATTGTTTCAGAATCACTGACTCATGGTATTTATAAAACAAAATGTGCTTCTGGGGCCATCAGGTGCTGACTGGAATTCACATTATTAGTGGCTCCAAGCGCTCAGTTGCATGTCCAGGAGCATAGAAACCCTGAGCCTTCTACCGCCAAGTTTTCCAGTCTCCTTGCTGTGGAGCTGGGAGTCACATCCCATCTGAAGTCAAAGTTCCCAGGACTTTCAAATTTCCAGCTCCACACTGGGAGTTTGGAAGCTCTGGCATAGTCAGTCTGCCACCATACTTTGTAATGTAGATGTGCCCTTTGAAAGATATGAGTGACTAGTCCTAGGCCAGCGTATAGGCAGAATAAGTTTGATAATTTTCCTGAATTCCTTAACTACATAGGATGGGACAGAGTTTAAGAAAAATTGTGCCTGGATTTTTGTAATGCTCATAAATGGTTCCAAATCATCACCTCTGGGGAATGAAGTCTTGCAATTGATCTGAGAACAGATACAACATGGATGGCAATAATACAAGCTTTCCCCAGTGCCCACTCAATCCTTGGTCCCTACCAAGAAGGGTGACACTTTTCGTGGCAGTTTCTGTAATGTGGACAGTGGTCAGCTCTGAACTGAGACCAGTGAATTCATTTCTCATGGATCACTGAACAGCCATCAGCTAACACAGCTACAGTTCAGTCACTGTGAACCTGGACTGGATTCACACTGGCAGTTTACATTAGAAGTAAAAAACTAATATGCCAATACCCACGCGGAGCTTCTTCTAAAGCCTGGTCTACAATAGAAAGTAGGTTGACATAAGTCACTTTGCATGAATCAGCTGTGTACCCATCGACACTCAAATTTATCTCCAACTGATGTAGGGTGACACACACTTTTCCCTTTTGAAAAAACTATGTATTTTTAAAATGCCTTTTCCTGATTGCCCAGCCAAGTGTGCACACTTAATAGATCTTCTTTGCTCTGTGCAGTTGCCCAACTACATGCTCTTGTCTCTGCAGCCAGCCAGAAGCTCCCTCTTGCTCCTCAGTCCCTGCTCTGTCTAAGGTGCCACAGATATCTCAGCTTGCTAGATACACCACCTGCACTCCTTGAACTCCCAGCAGCAACTGAGTCTGCTCTGCCCCTCAGTTTCTCTTATCTGAGCCTGCCGGGCCCTGATTGGTTGCGCCCTGACACTCTTTTCTGTGGCTGTGTACTGTGTGGCCTTCTTAGACTGCTTGAAAGACTCACCTCCACTGCTTCCTAACTGAGGTTAACCCTTTCTGGTCCAGTGTGGGGAAGACACCCCCCATCACACAAGTACTTTGCAATCCTGATGCTTTCTAGGATTAGCTGCCTTATTTCTTCCTCCATAATTCAACATTTTCCTAAACCAGGCCATGACTTCAGCAGCCACTATTGCAGTAAACAGGCTGACGGTCTATAGATCCGGTGGGCTTCAGGACACCAGCAGCAGGTTTGCTCTTTCTACCTTTGTTATCCTTAGGCATGTCGGCTAAAATCTTTACCAGCTGTGGAAAATAATGCCAATATTCAGTGCCGCTGCCCTGAACTCAGACCCAGGGAAACGGGGTGACATTTTATCATTTTATGCCATCAAACAATTCCCTCCTCATTCCTCCTACCCCACCCTCAGGGGTCCTTGTCAGCAGGGTTGGGACTAGAGACCCGTGCTGTGCAGACGTGTTCCGAAGCTGAGCTGTCCATCAACCTGTCTTGTTTAAAACTTTTAGCGGAGTCAGAGAAGGGGGCTCTGAAATTTACCTTTCATGTTGCTATATGGTGGCCTAGGACTAGTCACTCATATTTTCAAAGGGCATATCAACATCACAAAGCATGGTCTGATTGTAATATGCATCCAGGGTTCCCACTGGGTTTGTAGTGGGGGGCTTAGCCCATGCAGAATCCCATGCCATCTTCACTGCTATATTGCTACCTTTACTTACTAGATTAAAACTAGTGTAGTTATGGCTACCCATACTACAGTTAACATCTTAATTTGTGGCGCAGATGTGCCATGAAATGTACATTCTAACTCAAACAGAAGTTACGGATTTGATGCAGAAATTACTGGATGTGATTCTGTGTGTTACACAGGAGATAAGATTAAATGATCATACCAGTCCCTTCTGGCCTTTTAAATATATGGATCTGTGAGCAGTCTATGGAAATCAAACTGTCTTCACCATCAGACAACAGATCTCTCTGTTTTGCCTGTGCAGCAGCAAATGCATTTGACCTTTTGTGTTGTAAAATATCCAGAGGTTAATGTGATACATTGAAGGAGGGCAGGCAATACCCATGTTTTGTTAAGGAAGCATTTGCATCATGTGTCTGGAATCATGTCCTAGTTTGTATTTCATCCCACATTATTCACAAATTTAAACCCCCTCCTCCCCTCATGGGCCCTGATTCAGCAAAGCACTTAACCGTCTGAATCATCCCATTGTTTGTTAAAGCAGAGTACTTAAATGGTTGCTGAGGCTAAGCTATAAACATCAATGCAAAAGAAAATGTAATGCTATGGTCTACTCTAAGCCTCAGCTCCCATTGAAGCCAATAAAAGATTTGCTATTGATTTTGATGGGAGAGTAGAGTCTGTTCCTTGATGGAACACAATACAGTCCATCAGTTGTAGCACCACTCAAGCAGCATCTACTCTACAACTTACATCAACATAATTTATATTGCTCAGAGGTTTGAATACACGACCCCCCCAGTGACATATGTTACACTGACATAATTGCTGGTATGGGCAGTGCTATGTCGATGGGAGAGCTTCTCCCGCCAACATAGCTATCGCCGCTCACAGGGGCTGGAGAAATTAAGCCAATGGGAGTGCTCTCTCCTTTTGGCTTAGAATGGCTACATTAGAGAGTTTTCAAGAGTGCGGCTGCTATCTAATGTAACTATCTAATGTAACTATCAAATGACACTGAAATCGATTAGCTTACACCTCCCCACATATACAATAGACTAGGGAAGTGCCAAAGCTCTCCATGAGCTCTGAGTGTGATGCTGGTCACAATGGAGCAGTTTCAGAAGGTAACTGTCAGATTTATTTTGTTTAGGTGGTGTGTCTGAGAATCAGTTTTATCAAATGAGAAAAGCCATGTAAAAAAAGCCATGGCATTGTCATTTGTCTAGAAGATGGTGTTGCAACTACAAAGATAAATCAGGAACTGGGTATCAAAATGAAGCATACAATTAGATCTGAATAGCTTTCTTTCAAAATTGCTCAAATAATTGCCAGTCTTATTCATCTGACTTTGAAATTGGCTAGATGACAGAGTTCTTTTGACTGATGTAATTTATCAAAATGCGAGCTTCTTTGCACATAGCAGAATTCAGTGTTCAGGAAATGCCAGTTTTCTAGTGAAAAAGAAAATGATTAAAGATTTTCAGAATGTACTGTACCAATCCACAACACAGGGCAAGCACTACCAGACCAAAGACCCGCCCTTCAATAGTGTCAGTCTCACGATCACCTGGAAAGCCCACAGTTCAATTCAAGAGCCCACAGTTCTCTTCAAAAGAGTGGCAACCACAATGAATTAAAGTCAGTGTCTGTAATCTGGCATGTCAGAAGTTCACCCATCACCATCCACATCCCGCTACTTTCTTATCATTATAGCTACCTATAGAAATTGTCTCTGAAATTTCTCACCATGTACCTCATCATTGCAATAAAAATGTATTGGTTCTCCTTCAGAATAGCAGTAAAGATGCATAAGTTGGGCTGGATCCTCCCTCAGCTCCCTCTTTCCCCTTTGGAATCAGTGGCAAAGCTCCCATTGAAGTCTGTGGCACAGTATCATTAGCTTATTCCAGTTTGGGAAAGGAGTAAGGCAGTGAGAAGTTTTGATTCCAAGAAGACAGCTCCTGATAGGAAGAGTTTTCAGGATTCAGTTCCTGGTTGCTCTTTCCCCCTTTCTAACAAGCTGCCACATAATACCTATGTACTTCTTAAAAAGGGCTTTAAAGCCTATTTTCATCTTTCCCCTTATTATCACCTCATTGTTTTACACTATAGTGATAAAAGTGATAATGAGTAATGACATCTATTCATAGAATGTGTGAAAGCGGATCTGAAATTCCAGCATTTTGCATCAGGAAAATGTGTGTCAAGCAAGGTCAGCTGCATTGATGATTTTAACTCATCCTTACTGAGATGTGAGCTGAATTTTTTATAAATCTGGTTATAATATCCTCTCTTCTTAAGCATGCCGGTTTTTAGATGGTGCTCAATAGCCAAATTAGGGAAGTTTTCGAATGGCTATTTTTTGCCATTAAAATGCTATTTTTGGTGGTTCCTTGGGTGTTTTAGGATGTCTAACACAAGACATGAATCTCTGAAGACCTGGCTATACTTTAAGCATTTCAAGACTACCTATGTGCTGATGGGAGGGATTCTCTTGTCAGAATAGGTAATCCACCTCCCAGAGAGGCAGAGGTTAGGTCATTGAAAGAATTCTTCCATTGACCTAGCACTGTCTACATGAGACTTGGATCTGTTTAACTGCACCACTAAGGAGGTGTGGATTTTTCACACCCATAACTGATAGAGCTAAACCAACCTAATTTTTTAGTGTAGACGAAGTCTGAAAATGGGCCTCTCCATTCCATTGTTAACGAAGTGACAAAGCAATTGTTATGACCTAGGCCAGTGGTTTTCAAACCTTTTTCCCCTCAGGACCCAGTTGAAAAAAATCGTTTCTGCCCACAACTCAACACTTACATCTTTGAGCAATGCATTCCAGTCTTTTGGCGGTGGTGACGGGGTGGCAGGCCTCAGGGTCTGTGACCCAGTACTGGGTTCTGACCCCAAGTCTGAAAACCACTGACCTAGGCTATATCTACACTAGAGAACTTACAGCAGCACAGCTATGTCAATGCAGCTGCACCACTGAAAGATCTTTCATGTAGCCCCTCTCTGCTGATGGGAGCAAACCCTCCCATTGACATAATGAAACCGTCCCCCAAGAAGGGTTCTTTGTCTAGCACAGCAGAATCTTTAGCAAGATGTAGAACTGAGGTTGCATGTGCTTGTATCCACGTGCTTTTTGATGCTCAGTGGGGGTATGTCCTCTCCTTGGAAGGATACCACTAATTTTTTTGTCTTTGTGTTCATATTACACTAATTTTTAAGGCTGGAGAAAGGAAGAAAAAAGCCAGGGAGGATTTTCCCTAATGGCTGCCCTTTGTCTTATAATATAGGACCAGTGGGAATGATGAGTAAAATATATTGGATTATGGCTTCTGCATCTTTGTTTCTCCAATTCTTCCCATCAGATTTTTTAACCTTTTATTCTAACACTAGGAGGAGGTAGACTTGTTTAGGGTGCAGCGCGGGAACTGGGAGATCTGAGTCCTATCCTTCAGGGCAGGCCTACATTTAAAAAGTTGCAATGAGGCACCTCTGCAAGAGCTCATACCTCTGTCAACAAGAGAAGCTATACCACTGAGCAGTTATTCCATCAATATAGTGTTATTGGCTATGTCTACACTAACTAAAGTTAGTTCAAATTAGTTAATTCGAACTAACTAATTCTAATTAATTTTAGTTAGATCGAATTAACTTAATTCGAAGTAGAAAAATTTAGTTGGAACTAAGCAAGTGCCATTCATGGCACTTGCTTAGTTTGAATTAGCGAATTGCATTGTGTTCAATGGGCTGGTTAGTTCGAACTAAGCAATTAACTAAGCAAATAACTAGTTTGAATTAACCCTTAATTCGAATAACATATTCGAATGTATTAGTTCGAATTAAGGAATCCCTTAATTCGAACTAATGAAAGCCTAGTGGAGCCATGGCTTAAGTTAGTTCGAATTAAGGGCTTCCTTAATTCGAACTAACATGCCAGTGTAGACATAGCCATTTATACTAAGGGTTAGGTCAATATAATTGTGTTGCTCAGGGTTTGGTTTTTTCAACTCCCTGGGCGACATAGTTACAATGATGTAAGTTTGTAGTATAGGCCTGGCCTCTGTCACCCATATGCTGGGTGACCTTGGGATATTACATCATTTCACTATACCTCTGTATCCCATCCCTTTGTCAAGTTAACTAACAGGTAAACTGTTGAGAGCAGAGTCTATCTCTCACTGGGTTTGTACAGTGCCCACCATTGCGGCACCACTAGTCTAAGGGCTGAGCTACACTAGAGAGTTTTGTTGACAAAAGTCAGATGTTGTCAACAAAACATTGGAGGTGTGCAAATTAAAATGCTCCTCCGACCTATGTAACTCCCCTGCTTTGAGGTGTAGAGCTTATGTCTACTTAGTTAAGGAAACACAGTGTCATTGAGTCTCTTACATTGACTGTGGGACTGTCATTCTCATCAATTTCATTGCTCCGCTAAAGGAACTGAGAGGGGAGAAGTCCAGATTTGGATCCCAATGGGGAATAGGTGGGGGGGGGGGGAGCTCGAAGGGACTTCCTACACAGCCCTTCCTTAGGTTGGTGGAAGTGCTCCTGGTGAGGATGCACTCCACTGACCCAAGAAGAGTAGTGTGGACATCAGTCAATAATTACCGTGGTGACTGTTAGTCAACCTATGCTAAATCAACTTAATTTTCTAGTGTAGACAAGGCCTAAGGTATCAGTATCAGTGAAATGATCCCACCAATCCAGATGCACCCACAATATCATAAAGAAGTACTCCTTTCACAAAATGGTCCAGGGCCCAAACTGCAATATACATGTCATCTATCGCCTCGCTACAGTCCCATTGCTGCAAAGTTGTCCACTATTTCATGCACATTTTCAAGCTTCACACCCCTTTGTAGCAAGCTGCCAGTAATGGCCCTGCACACATGCATGAACAGAGCCCTAACTGTGGACCTCCAGATTCCAAATCCAAACTGATTAGTGATTGTCTGGTAGCAATCCGGAGTTGCCAGCTTCCACAGAGTGATCATCACCACACTTCTTTGCTGAGAAGGCAGCTCTCATTTTGGTGTGCTTTAGCTGCCCACCTGTAGTGAGCTCCGTACACAGTTCCAAGAAGGTGGCTTTGTGCATTGGGAAGGTCTGCAGCCATAGCTCATCATTCCAGATCTTCATAATATTGTGATCCCAACACTCAGTGTTTGTTTTCCGAGCCCAGTAGTTACAGTCCACGGTGTATAGCTGCTCCATGAATGCCAAAAGTAATCTGGTGGTGTTTCTTTCCACGGCACACAGCAGGGCAGGCAGCGTGGATTCCTGTTCAGAACCATAGCTCATGATATACTAAAGAATCATCCATGTTGTGTTCATAGCACTGACCACAACAGTAGAAAGCAATGCAGGATCCATCCTTTGAAGCAGAGAAGGCAGATGCACAGTAAACAGAGGCTGTTGAGAAACGGTGAGAAACATAGTTGGAAGCCTATGAAATGATAGAACAAAAAAACCCCTGTGTCATAGGATGTTGAGCCTGCACCCATGATGCACTGTGATCCACCCCACCTTCCCACAACTCCTACCACCAGAACGTGGTGAGTTACACAGCGAGATAGCTACCCACAATGCACTGCTCTCATTGTCAATGCCAAAGCCCAACATGTGGAAGCGCTCTGTTGACAGAAGGCACGTTGTGTGAACATTCACAAATGTATAGCAAAACAAAAAAAGGAGTCTTGTGGTACTTTTAAAGACTAACAAATTTATTTTTCGCATGAGCTTTCATGGGTGAAGTTCCACTTCGGCAGACGCCAGAGATTGTCAGTGTAACTTTCATCAGCTTAATTCTGTAGTGTAGACATAGCTTAAAGCAAAAATAAATATAATCCTGAAAGAAAGATGACACAGATTTATAGAATCATCAGGAAGAAAGTTATGGGGGCTGCATTTTTTTTAAAAAATGATATAGCAAGATGTAATAACAAGAGATTATGCATTATGGATCAGTGTGATTTATCAACAGGAAAGTACAGGCATCTGAATTCTACAATATATCTTGTGGACCCATTGATTCTTATTGTTTATTAATGAATATAATAATTAACTCTATTGCTGAAGCAAAAACTAACCAATTACCTGTGACTAACACAACACACTGCTAAGAAGCCGAAGTAAAAAGCAGTGTTAGTGGCTGAACTTTTTTTGATAGTAGATGGGAGGGAGTCAGGGAAGCACAAATTACTCTGGGAAGAACTGCCTTTGTTTAATGTTAATTAAAAAATAAATTGATTAAAAATTGCAGCCTACATCCTCTCCACGACTCTTGCTCGGTCTTGTATCTGTAAAGCTACAGGTACCTTATAATAAATAGAACCAGTTGGTCAATTTGTTTCCTGTATAACAGCAATGTATTGGTGCTGTATGTACAGGGTGCAAAGAGAAAGTTTCTGCCCCGCAGAGTTTACACTGTAAAAACCATTAAAGAGTCTGTGTTTCTGGAAAGAGTTCATTTATGTAATTCTTCCTGTATTGCTTTTACTTGTCAGCCTCACAAAAGATATTGAAGATGACATGTCAGCTCTAACTTTACAATGCCATGGTGGTATCTGAACTGTTACTTTAATGTGATTTGTGTGTCTGTCACTGTGCAGAAGTGACAAATGAGGAAAGCAGTGGGGTCACATGCTCCCCCACCCCAAGATTTGTTGTTTGGGTTGTACTGAACATGCTCACCTGGAAAGAGCATGCTCAGTAACATTGCTGAAGCAGGCTGCCTTCACTGTAGCCTCTCTGTTCTCCCCCTCCCCCCCATTGTACAGGTCATCGTCCTGTGTTTTTTAACTTATTTTGGTTTTCAACCTTTTTATGCATATGTATTTATCATAGAAAGAAATACAGTGAGCCTGGAAAGCTTGCCCCTCATGAAAAGTTGTTTTCACAAAGAACATGTATTTGACTACGCTGTTCTTCATGTATAACCGTCCAAAAGAATATATCAGGTCACTGATGCAAGATCACTTATTCTCAGTCTGTATCTGTTTCAGCTGGGATGATAGATATGTCAAGGCTTTCACTTTATTTTCCCAGTGCTTCCCTTTTTCTTTTTTCACTCAACATTCTCCAGAATTAGTTGTCATCAAGATATCATGCCCAACAGAGACAGTGACAGTGGACAAGCTCTTTTCTTTCAGACAGGTCACTTGGACATTGCCCTTTCCCCCCAAGACCAGGTAAACATAACTTCAATAAACAGTCTTGTAGAAATGGAACCTACTACTATTCCACTACTTCAAAAACTTCATTTACCATCTTGTAATTGTCTTGCACAGGCAAAGACCTATGCAGCCTTAAAAGCGAAAGGAGGTGATATGTGGATGAAAAAATTACAACAAAAATTCTGAAAAATTAAAACCTAAATTTGTAACTGTATTGTCTTTTATAGAGATTTACATTTTCAAGTTGTTTCTGAAACTTTTAATGGTGAGGAGCAGATCTTCCATTTGTTTATTAAATTATATCAGCATGTATTTTGCATCTGCGTGTGACTTTGAGATTGTTGTTAAACACTTGACAGTTCCCCATGCTCCTGTGACTGCACTTGCTGAGGTAACAATTACATTTTTGATCTGTAATAAAACCAGTAGCTACACTCTGTAGACATCACATAAGAAGGCATTGTAGCACAAAGTTTAAGCAGATAGTCAGAATTACAATTTATATTAGTAATGTTGTATTCTGTCATTATAATCTGCTTTATATTCATTGCAATGGTTCTGATTAATGTTGCATTAATTTTAGCCCTCATGAGAACTTAGGTATTTCTACATGTCATCCATCTAAAGTTGCTACTGCAAATGGTATTTTGTAAAAGTCTTCTATTACTGTCTCTTTGGGCACGTCATTCCTGCCGTTATTTGTGGAGAGCTGTGGAGATTTAGAGCTTGATTCTAAGCACAGCCTTGAGCAAGACTTGGTGCATGAACTACTCCAATCCAGGAGTCAATCTAGGAAAAATTGTGACTTGCGTTTTGTCTTCACTACTAAAGAAGGATGTATTTTTTACTTTTGGGTAGGTCACAGGCATGAGTTACCCCAAGATGAAAACACAATGAGGACCAGACATTCCAGTTTTGCTGTAAAGTAACCTCACTGAGATCAGCCCTTGGAGGGATATAAAGCTATAGATAAACCCTGTCTGACATTATGTCTATACTGCCATTAAAAACCCACAACTGACTTGGGCTCTCGGGCTCAGGCTGCAGAGTTAATTTATTGCATCATATAAATGTGGCCTTGGACTGGAGCCCAGAATCTAAGGCCCTGCAACAGGGAGGGTCCCAGCCCCTTAGGCCATGAGTTCCACAAGCCTGAGTCAGCTGGCATGAATAAGACACAGGTGGCTACTAATTGCAATGTAGACATACCCGAAGTGAACACGCAGTGCCAGGAACCAATGTCTGTGTAGCCTGCCCAAGGATGTAACAGAGTTCTTATTCCATAGCGGGGCATGTGATCTAAGTCATAGTCCAAGCTCTTTCAAAGATGTCATGATAGAAAACTGAAAACAAATGGTGCTACAACATGCTATCTCAACAGACGGTAAAGAATAGAATTGTATGTTCTTACTTGTAGTTCACTTCTGTTTTGCTGTGATTGGGTGATGTCGTTCTGTTGGAGAGTCTTCCCTCTTACTCTTTAGTAGAGATATGAGTTTTGTAGAATGTTCATCCATCTAAGCAAAACAAACAAGAAGTCCTATGACATTTTTAAAGACTATGCAATAGATACATTTGTTAAGCTTTCGAGAGTATAATCCCACTTCATCATCAGATGTATGAAATGGAAACCGCAGTGTGTTTAGTGTATATGTACATGCAGAGAAGGGTGAGTCTCAGAGTTAATTCAAATTGTTGCAGAGGGGAAGTCTGTTAGTCTATTTCAGCAAACCAAACAAGTTATTTTGATTCAGACAGTGTGGATGTGAGATTTTAAGAACAAATGGATGAGGAAGTGAGAATGTTAAGAGGGGAAATTAACTTCTGTAGTGAGTTAGCCGTTCTAAGTCCCTGTTCAGACCCAATCTGCTGATGTCAAATTTGCATATGAAGTCCTGCTCTGCAGTTCCATGTTGAAGTCTGGTTTTAAAGTTTTTTTTCTTTGCTGAAGTGCTGTAACTTTCATGTCTGTTGCAGAATATCCAGGGAGATTGAAGTGCTCCCCTACTGGTTTTTGAATGTTACCACTGTTGATGTCTGATTTGTATCCATTTATTCTTTTGTGCAGAGGCAGTCCAGTTTGTACTGCTGCCAGCCCGAGAGCCACTGCTGCAGGTTCGCCTCGCCCTGCTCAGCCTGGGAGCAGAGCAAGGGAAGCTGGCAATGGCAGCAGTAGGGCTGGGAGATCTTACGAGACTGCTGAGGAGCATTGCAGCCTCAGCTTCAGGGGTCAGGAGAAGCAGCAGCATTGGGGACCAAGGGTCAGAGGAAGCACTGGCATGCTGCAGTGTGGGTCAACCTGGCCATCCCTTGGGGGGAGTGCGGCCCAGGGCCAATTGGCCTGGGGGGCTCCTGCCCCCACCCGCCGCACTGGGGGGCGGGGTAGGCCAGCCCAGAGGCCTGGCTCCTTACTCCCATGCCACCCCAGACAGCCCGCTCAGCCCCGCCACAACTGGCAGGATCCGGCCCCGGCTGAGGGGTGGGGACCAGGTGGCAGGAGCCAGGGACGAGGTGGGCTTGCCCAGTCCAGAGGCTGGGCTCCACTCTCCTGCTCCACCCCTGGACTGGCTGCTTCACCCTGAGGGAGGGGAGGGCCAGCCCAGAGGCCAGACTCTGCACTCCCATCCTGAGCTGCTGCCTTTGGCTTGATAGCGGGGCTGCATGGGGCCCACGAAACCATGGGGCTCGGGGCGGTCGCTCCCCTCACACCCCCCTCCAAAGGATGGCCCTGGGGGTCAGAGGAGGTGGTGGGGGCCGGGGAACAGGAGACATGGTTGGGGGAAGCAATGGGGGCTCAGGGGAAGTGGCAGGTGTCATGGTAACCCCAGCAGCAGTGAGAAGTGGCAGGGACCGGGGTGAACAATGAGGAAAAAAGTCACCCCTGAAACTCCTGGCAGCAGCTGCCACCAAAAACACAAGTAGGGGTGGAGTTTTTTGGCAGTGGTGTGGGAGGGGAGGCTACTGTGTCGCCAGAGTTGTCCTCTGCTGCCAACTGTGTCGCAAAAGCAAAAAGCTTGAAAACCCTGTGATATATGCTGTCTCAGAGAAGGGCCAGGTTGTACAGAGCCTTTTCTGGCCAAACTCGCTGTTGAGTTCAGTTTCTAACATTTGTTATTTATCATTCCCAAAGAGGTAACTTTTATTGATCAGTGGACCCATAATATATTATTACTGCAGTGACCACATCCTTCAGGCAAATAATCCTTGAGGGTGAGAGAAAGAAATAACGCCTTACTAAAAAGTTCAATAGTTTCTTTACTTTAGGGCCAAGTTTTACTTCACACATTACTTGCTGGTAAATTTAATTCTATAAGGTCACGATCCTGCAGTTACCTCAGTGTGGGTAGACATTGTACCCTATGAAGAACTAAACTTAATGGGACTCTACACAGGCATATAAGTTTGCCTATACTGATCACCCTGCAGTTAAAGGATCTACAATATCTAGCCCCCCCGCCCATCCTTTTTTTTTTTTTTTTTTTGCATGACTACTCCTGTAAACTGCATAGAACCCCCTACTACTTCCCTAACCCTACCCCTCCCCCCCCCCCCCGCCCTGGATTCTATCTATTTAGTATGGGTTAAATTCATTGCTTTATAACACCCTACAAACCTATGGAAGTCGAAATATGAATGAGGTCAGAATTTGGTCCTAAAATGTTAAGGAGTTTCAGTGATTGATATTATAGGAAGAGGAGGTGAAAATTTTCTGAGGTTGCAGCAGTGATAAACTGACATTCTTCTCTTGTTGTGTAATACAAGTTAATTGACCTGGAAATGGCTTCAAAAATCTCTTAATCCAAGTTCTGAATATTTGTTAAAGTCTGCAAACAGTGGCCACATATGCACATTTTTATGGACAAACAAATACATTTTTGTTTCTCATTGAGTTGTTTTTCTCATTTAAAAGAAGAGGGGGTCCTCTAGTGGTGAACTGCAAGTTTTACTTAGATGTGAAACTTGAGGAGATGTGACTCTAGCTGTTTGAATGCTGTAAATCAGGGTTCACCAACATTCATTCAAACTGTAAACCTTGGTCAATCAGTTTACCTATGTTCATATCACTTGTTAAGTGTAAGTCTCCAACGCTTATGGGAATAGATTTTCTTCTTTTGCAGGTCTGGTGGATTTTTGAAGAAGTGTATTTAAGAGTGAAAAAGAGAAACTGCCATTTGGTAATCAGAGAATCTTAGGGTTAGAAGGGACCTCATGAGGTCATCTAGTCCAAACCCCTGCTAAAAGCAGGACCACTCCCAGCCAGGGTTTTGTCTAACTGGGCATTAAATGTTTCCAAAGATGGAGATTCCACCACCTCCTTAGGTAGCCCATTCCAATACTTCACCACCCTCCTAGAGAGAAAGATTTTCCTAATATCCAACCTCGACCTCTGCAGCTGCAACTTGAAACCATTGCTCCTCATTCTGTCCTCTGTTACCACTGAGAACAGCCTAGCTCCCTCCTCTTCGGAGCACCCCTTCAAGTAGTTGAAGGTTGCTATCAAATCCCCACTCAGTCTTCTCTTCTGCAGACTAAGTAAGCCTAATTCCTTCAGTCTCTCCTTGTAAATCATGTTTCCCAGCCCCCTAATCATTTCTGTTGCCCTCTTCTGGACTCTTTCTAATTTGTCAACATCCTTATCCTCCTTATTCTCCTGCAGAAAAGAAAATTTGCACTTAATCCAGAGGAGAATTAATATCATGTGTCTTATGTGATCAACCAAACAACATCAATGGCCAAATTAAAGAACTTCTGAAATGGTTAATTCAAAACTATCCACCAAATACTTACAAATATGATTACTTAGGAAACCCCTTAGCCTATTTACCTCAGTTTATTCCTGAGAGGACACAAATACAGACCTCCATTTTAAGGATTGACACTCAAACAGTAAAGTCTTCAAAAACCAAAAACACAAAAGTAAATGCTATTGGAAACTATATGGTATACAATACAGGCTATTTAGAAACTATACAGTACAAGAAATAATAGTCTTAACACTCTATAGTTTAACACTTTATAACTTAATATTCTATAATATAGATAAGAAACAATAATATTCTTGACCCTATTATCTATAACCTATAATCATGAATGTTGGTCAAAATAGTGACCCGAATGGTTACCATGGGGCATTGTATGGAACACCTCCTGGAGGCCACTAAGGTTGACGTAAGTTATGTAGTGTCTGCACTGATACTGTGTTGACCTAATTATGTTGGCCTAAACACTACACCTCTGACAGAGATGGAGTTGTTAAGTCAGGGTAGCTGGCAAGTTACCTCCGTAGGAGCAACATTTTACTATAGATGCTTACAGAGTTAGATTGATATAAGTTGCTTTGCTTCGACCTAGCTCTGTAATGTAGATCTGGGTCAGTAGTACATATCACTGGCTCATCCATCAGTCTATAATTATGTCCGGTAGTAGCTCTCCTAACATTTGCAAACATTTCTTTTGAAGAACACACCTTTATCTGTAAGGAGAACGTCAATCATTTCTGCTTTTTCTACACAATGAGTGGTAGCAGGTTAGGGTCCTTACAGTCAGAAAAGAACTTTTAATAGATTCAATTATGATAGAGCTGGGAACACTAGTTTCTATTTGATTATGTTCTTCCAAATATAGATCTAGTTTTCATGAGAAAATTGTACAAATTTAACTAAATCAGTGTATAATTGATTTAGTTAAATCAGCGCAACCCCCTCACGCAGTGCAGGCTTTTATTTTCATATACGAAGGCCTTGTACTGGGTTACCTTAAATTAAAGCTAAATTGATATGCTGAAGTGTTAAAATGATATAAAAGATGCGCACAGGCATTGCATCAAATCACCTAAGTCATTTTCTAAACTTAGCTAAATTCTCATGTAGACAAGGCTTTTGTAAATAAAGTTAGATAAACACTGTTACTGAAAAGTACTGAGTTTCACAGGCATATATACTCTTTAAACTTCTATGGCATGCTGAGATACCAACAAAATGAAGGGAAGTCCTGAGAACTGCAAAAAGCATTTGGAGTGATGTTCTTTTTTCATCGTAGATGGTAATGGACTTCTTCGACACAGAAAGGCTGACATATTGCATTTGCATGCCACTCACCATGATCCGCATTATGCCCTAAATACCAGGTTCTTTAGTATGAGGAACAAAGACAATAGAAAGTCTGAGGAAAGAGGCATATTTTTTCAATTCCTATAATCAGTCACTGTTTATTATATAAATACAGTTCTTATTTAGGAAACTTAAACATGGCAAAGTTAATTATAAAACATTCTAGCCATGTAAACAGCAAACAATAAAATAATGATTACAAAAGAAGGATTTTACAGTAATATAATCACTCTCTCTCTCTAGATAACAGGGTGGTCATGTGGTATGGAGTGAGCATCTTTATACTACTCATAACGTATATTTTCTAGTGATTTTATTAAATTGAATTAATTCTCTGATTCCACATATTTAACAAACCAGTTACATCCACCAAATGTTTTTTTTTTTTAAATGGACAAATATGGAGAGGTTTTGTGTGCGGGGAGCTGTTGCTGATAAAAGTACTTTGTCCAAGTATTGAATAAATGGTGACCAAATAGTTAAGTATCTATCCATCTTCTGTCTATTTTGCTTGGTACACAACTGGTGTGTTAATTTTTTCCATAAAAACCACCTCCCATATTTTCGGAGCCATTCTTCTACAGTTGAACTATTCTTTCTTTTTTCAGTGGGAGGCTGTCGGTTGCCTAGTAGCTATTAGCAGATGAGAGATTAATTCTTCATTTTCTTTTGCATGATTATTTCTTCTAGAAAGCCCCAGAAGGATTACTCAAGCATCATTTGGTAATATATATCCAATAATTTGTGATATGGGATTGTGAATTGCACTCCAGTACTGAATTATGGCTGGACGGGTTCACCATAGGTGTGTGAATCTCCTCTTTCACCACACTTTCTCCAACATTTATCACCATTTAATTTATCTGGTTTTTAACCTGTGTGGTGTGAGGTACCCTTGAAACAGTACTTCAAGAAATTTTGTTTTATTGTGCTACAAAGTAAAGTGATTGGCCTTCTCTTCCAGATCTAACCCATTGCTCTGGAGTAATGGTTTGTTTAGTTCCTTTTCTCAACATGTCATATATGTATAATTTTTGTGAGGAAAGTTGTCTGTAGAAATTTATATAAATCAGTTATTTTGTTTTCTAGTTTACCGGTTGTCATCACTTCTACTGAATTTAGCTTTTGCTATAAAATAGCTTTTTTAGAAGGCTTTGAAATGTAACACTTAACTTGAAAATGCTCTTACCAGGTGAGAATGGGCCAGCTGAAGACAATTTTCAGTGCTAAATAAGTTAGAAAAGTTTATTTGCTGAATAGCTGGTCACCTTTTGGTATTCCAATCTTTGAAATTCTTAGGCTCATGATTTGGGCTAAGACCTGGTTGTTTAAAATGGGTGTCCTTGGCAAGGAAATTACTTTCTCTCTTTCCCCTTTTCAAACCTGTAGAGTAGCCTTCACTAAAGGATGTGTGTGAATTTCTAGAGGACATGCTATTTTATTAATCCATGGGAGCCTAGCAATGTTTACACTGCCACAGTTTCCTTATTCTTGTTTGATTGGGTTATAACACTACCGTTTCGAGTGTCTCGTTTGATAGTACCATGTAAATCCTGTAGTACAGATCATCTTTGAATCAAGGGAGTGCTGACAATGACAACAAACCATGTCATATTTAGAACAGTTAGTCTATCCTGCTTAAAGGTCTTTTCTTGGTCTTTTCTTATTCAATATAAATTGTAACAACAGCCTCTGTGTTCCTGTTAGTTTTATATGAGATAATTCCAGAAAGATTTTGAAACAAGACAGATATCCTTGGCAAAATGTTCATTTTGACTGTGTCTGTTCTTCTCAACCAAGAAACAACAACTCAGTTTCTTTCTAAAAACATACATTAATCTGTGTGAAGGTTATCTGACAAAAAGTGTTTCATGTGCAAATACTTTTTCTTCATTTTTTTTTTCTACTGACTTTCAGACCTTGATCTGTTTTGGTATCAGGATATAAAATCTGATTTTTAACTGTATGGACCCATAAGTTTAGAAAAATTATTCAGAGTATATTCAACATCACATCATCTAAAGTAACTCTTAATACCACACAATAACATTTATATCATGGCGTTTCCATAAAAGATGCAGTGACAAAGATTAATTTATTTGTAACACAGAATTCCTATGTCTCATTTTTGCTCAGTTTCCCTCCTGGACAATTCCTCCCCTTGATACTTGTAGACTGTAATTATATAGCCACATATTGTACATTGTTTTGGCCAGATATGTATATTTAGTTCTTTTTAATCTTTCTTTGTAAGTCACTTGCTCATGGCAAGTTCACAAAATATTAAATGGGATGAACATAGATCTCTGGTTTTTGTGCTGGGGGAAGATTTATTAACTGAGGATCCATCTCCAGTAACTTCTGTTGTTCTGAAGCAGTCTGAATTTTCCCATTATTTTGGGGAGCAATGGAGCAATGTATTCATGGTCCTCTTGTGACAGATCGGATGCTCTTAACTTATGACACCTGAGAGGATCCATGTAGATCATGGACAGAAGAAAACTTCTAGCTTTTTAGAGCAGGAAAAATGAGGGTTTTGAAAGATTAATAGTATATATTTGGCACTAAGAATGAGCCTATTGCCTGTCAAGCTGACCAATGTTATCTCATTGTTTCTTTGTACCCCCCCAGTCTGTCTGTAATGTATTTTTTTTTTCTTATACCGAAATTGTAAGTTCTTTAGGGCATTTTTTGTTCTGTTTATACAGCACCTAGCACAATGGGATCCTGGTCTATGGCTGGAGCTCCTGTGTACTATTGCAATACAATTAATAAATAATAACATGCAACTGAGATTTAATGTGTAAAATGAGGGCACATTTTGTGTATAAAGTGAATCTGGCAGATTATCAGCTTTCAGTGCATACCACACACCTAAAATATGTGTTTGTCAGTGCGGGTACAGAGACACATTGATTGATGTTTTGTGGGTCTTTTTACTTATTTTGTCCTAAACAAGAAGAAGATTTTATCAGAGGAAATAATCAAATTCCATGCAAGATGTAGAATGTATGAAAAACGATGCAAATTAAAAGTCTTCTTGTTTGTATCGAATGTGAAATTGAAAATATTTTCACCTAATTAATGAAATGGCATCATTTGGTCATTAGAAATTGCACAAAACAAGAAATTTCATATGTATTTCATGAAGTTCAAATGAAGTTCAGATGTTTGGGGGCAGGGAAGGAAAGAAACACTGTACAATTTTCATTTCTGTTTGAGTGCTCAGGCTAGGTTATAAGTAATCGGAGGGATAGTGAGACACAAAAAGTTTGATATTCCTCTGATTTTGGCAAAATATAAATGGTTTGTCTTAAAAGAACCAAAAGAAATGCATACTTAATAAATCAGTATTTGAAAAGTGTTGCAAAATGTCTTGAGGCCTGAAGGTTATCAGATAAAAACTATAGGAAGTGAAGGGTTTGTATAACAAATGATTTCAGAGCATGATCTTTCACTCTTTCTGTAGGGACATTTTTGCCAAGTTCAAAGGTGATTCGGTAGTTTTGTATAAATTATCTCTTCCTTTTCAGTTAGCTGAGTGCTCCTGCTGCTGGGCACTGAAGGAACCTCTGCAACAGCACAGCTGTTCATGCAAGTGTTAAGGTACAATAGAATGATTTAGTATCTTTGCTGTAAAAGAGAAGTTCATTTATCATATTAAAAGGAATTCAGAGCAGAACTTACTTCTATTAATAAAATAGTTTCTTGGGGGAAACCTAGTTTAGGCTTTTTGTGCACATGGTACTTTTAATTAATCTATAATATTTGACATATATATCACTTTTAGATTCCTTTTTGCAGCCAATACTATTCAAGCATTATAGAAAAATAAAGTAAATCCAAAATATTCATCAGTTATCCAGCAGCATTGAGGCAGAATTAGACTGCATTTTGAGAGAGCATGTGAAATACAGTATCTATTGTCTTTATGAATGATCCTTGATCAAATTAAATACTATATAGGGACATGGATTCAAAAGTTCTTGGTTTTAATAAAATAGACAGCTGAGAATGTAGGTAATAAATGAGCCTGAGAAGTTTTAGTATGTATGATAGACCCATCTGTTAACATGTATTCTATGTGAATGAGTGCAGTTCAGCCTTAAAAACTTGCCATTTCCATTAGATATATAAGTGTGTGCACTATGCTCTATATTTTATGGAAAGCTGAAATGAAATTTCTGAGGCATAGTGCACCAGACTGGAAATTGTGAGTTTGTTTCATTTACATTTTAAAAACAAATATAAAAAGTTAGTACAATCAACCAGTGGTTCAGGTGTTGATTCTGATATTGACTTCAATTTAGTATTGCTGTCCTCACATTTTCAATATTTGATATCCACAGATTTTTGTCCTGATAGTGCCTAGCTGCATTGTTTACCTTGTGAGGAAAAACTGGAGAATCTGGTAGCTGAGGCTTTTGGCACCTGGGAAAATGATGGAGGCGGTTGCCAGTTGTCAAGCTATTGATTCCATCTGGGCACCCACAGATGCACAGAGAATTGTTGGTAGTCGGAGCTGCAGCATCCAGTGGGGTGTTGCATCTAGTCAAAGAAACCCAGAAATATGCCAGAAAGGGGTAAAGGTTGATGATAGAATCTGATGTTTTCTTTGACTAGACTTGATTATTTACAAGGAATATGCAAGGGCCTGCTTCACCCAATGCAAAACAAAAGAGGAGTTTCTTATCTTACAGCCCTATCCTTCTAGTCAGCACCAGCCCAAAAAACTCTCTAGCTTTTTCCAGGGTGGTAAACCAAGCTCGCAGGCTGCTGCTGCTCAGTTTTCTTGCCTCTGCATCTCTTTTTTTGTGTATATATTCCACACGTGTCTTCTACTTATGTGCACATATGTGTGCACATGTCCACACGTGCACACCTGTATGTGCATGCACATACGCGCACACACGAGTCAGAGGAATACTCAATGGAACGCCTCACCTACAAGGTGCTAGTTTCTGGGCAGGCTGTACTAGCCCTTTGTTTTAGGTGTGGCCCCATAACTGTCTGACAGCTGTCTTAAGTGAAGGCCATATTTACACATCATCTTTAACAAGGTTTATCTCAACCCATTCAAGGTATAACCCAGTTCATAACAGTGTCATATTGTGCATTTTCTAGTGGATCAGAATGTTCGTGTGAATATATTATTCACTAAGATAGGTTCTCTTGAATGTTTGATTATGAATCTAGTTGACTTTTGAGTTGATACCATTTGTGCCCCTGAATTT
The DNA here is from genome assembly GCA_007922175.1 of Pelusios castaneus. Lineage (NCBI taxonomy): Eukaryota > Metazoa > Chordata > Testudines > Pelomedusidae > Pelusios > Pelusios castaneus. Next base: position 29,600,863 of record ML685767.1, read on the forward strand.
AGACCCTTGTAAAAAGGGGAGTTAAAGTAAAAAATAACCAGAAAATCAGCTTAAACCTCTTTCTTGTTGACAGGGATACAGAGAGAGAATTATTGTCATTCATACTCTCTAGAGCTCAGATATCACAGTGATGGGCACTAATATAAGAATATAGGTGATCATATTTGCCTTCAAAAGTAAAATAGTCATTCTTCTCTCCCCTCCCCCACCCAGCCAGCAAATGTAAATAGGAAGCTGTCATACAAGAGAATAAGGAGCACCAGATGCACTGTGGATCAGACATCATGCTGCTTCTTTAGGTTCTATTCTGATCCATGCGGACAACCAGCTCCAGAGATGATCTGCTTATGGTACTGCTAAGCTCATTTTGAGTTGTGTACACCTTCTGCTGAAGCATTTGGTACTGGCCACTGCCAGCGGTCATTGACCATAGGTCTTTCCTGATAAGACAGTTCTTCAATTCTTAAAATTACTGACACATCCTAGAACAGTGGTTCCCAACCTGTGGCCCAAGCAGGGATGGTCCTAGGGTTTCTGGGGCCCAGGGCAAAAGTCAAGGATGCCCCCCCCCCACACCACATAGGGGGTCCTATTCTTGACTCCCCCTCCCCCTGCAGGGCCCAGCCCCACCACCAGTTTTGCTGGGGCCTCTCCAGGCCTGCCATCACTCCCACTCCTCCCCCGGCCTTCCTGGCCCCTCTGCCCCCACCCCACCCCGGCCTGCCTGCCACCAGCATCACCATGTCCCCTGCCACCCACCCCCCCGGCCCAGAAACCAGTCTCACCAGAGCCTTCCCAGCCCCACTGCAGTCCCCACTATCCCCCCGCGCCCACCCCCAGCCCCACCACCCATCTCACTAGGTCCTTCCCAGCCCTGCTGCCATCCTTGCTGGGGCCTCCCCAGACCTGCTGCAGCCCCCAGTGCAGCCAGGGCTCCTGGCCCCACCACCAGCCCTGCCACTCCACCCCCCGTGAGGGCCCCTGGCCTTACTGTGGTCCCCTGCCACCTCCAGCCTCACCAACATAGGCAGTCATAGGTGGTGGAACCTGCGGCACATCATGGGCCTTCCTCTTCTGGGCCATGGGCAGCTGCCCGTACTGCCCACACACTAAGATTGCCTATGAGCCTGGGGGCCAAAAGTGGCCTAAAGGCTTTCAAAGTAGCTTGTGGCTCCCCTCTTTCTGGCTGCAGAATGGAATTGCTGACTAAGGACCCAGGTGGAGTGCATTTCCACAGGGCTACTAGACTACTGCAGGCTCCTTGCTGCAACAAAGGAAATGGGAGATATGTGCTCTCTTCCCCCTGGCTGTATCAGGAATCATGGAAAAGTGCTCTGCTCAGGTCCACAGGTGCTGGGATCCTTGCTGGAGCCAGAGGGAGGGGAACACTGATCCTCTGTCTCCCTGGCTGCAAAAGGAAGCCACTGCCTACGGATCCAGGTGGAGCGTGCAGGACTATAGAACACGTGCAGTTTCCCTAGTGGAGACTGGTGGCCCTTCAGGGTTGTTAAAAGGCTATCTGTCTGGCCCTCGAGCCAAAAAGGTTGGGAACCACTGTTCTAGAATAATAGCTGAATTATTTAAAATCTCGAATCTAATTTAAAATCTCACAAGTTCACACTGCAAGCTTTTAGTTACCTCACACTTGTAAGACACATGTGAATGAATTAGCTTGAAACTGTGATGTCTCTTAAACCATATGTAGTAGTTCATAACCCTGCACATGAATCTCCTGTCAGGTTTATGTCATCACTGCATAGATATGGCAGTTGTTTCAGAAAATAATGTGACAAATTTAAACAGTCATTTGGAGACACTTGGAAAGAAATGGGACAACTCTGTATATGTGATTGAAGCCAACTAATGTAAGTGAAAACTTTTGCTTTGATGCTTTAGATCATTTGTGAAACAGCTGTTTTAAGAGCTGCATAAATTCGTAACTTATGGCCAATATTTCTTTTTAAAAAAGAGAGCCTAAATTTAGGACTTCAGCTCCATAATTAAGCACCTAAATAAGTAGTCTGATTTCCAAAAGCACTAAGCACTGAGAAGATCTTCTGAAGAAACTGCTGAGTGCTCAGCACATGTGAGGACGTCAGATCACTTAACTAACTTTAGGCAGCCATTTTTTTAAACCTCGGTCAGTGTTCCTCAATTTTAAATGTATTTAATTCCCTTGTGGAGTGAGTTTGAATATGTGATGCACTGGTCAGTGGGTATGTCTACACTTGTTAATTTAGGTCGACTTAGCTAAGTCAACTTAACAAAGTCGACTTTAAGTCAACTTTGTTAAGTCGACGTAGCATGTCCACACCTAATTTTTAAGTCAACTTAGGGGGGACCCTACAAAGTCGACCTAGAGCGTCCACACTGGATGCCTAGGTCAACTTCTGGGGGCTAGGTGGACCTGGGTACAATGGAGCAAAGTGGGACAGGGACCCTGGCAGGGCATAGGGGCAGGGTGGGCAGAGCTCTGCCCTGCCCTGTGGGGGGCATGCCAGGCTCTCCCTGTGCCAGCCACGCTGGCAGGGAGGGCAGTGGGGGAGTCTTGGAGATCCCTAAGTCGACTTAGAGTCGACTTAGGGCTACACTGCGTCCACGCTGGCTTAAGTCGACTTTAGAAAGTCGACTTAAGCCAAAAGTCGACTTAAAAGTAGGTTTAACAAAATCGACTTTATTTTTCCTTAAGTTGACTTAAGTAGCTGCTTAAGTCGACTTAAGGAAAGTGTATTGTAGACGCAGAGTAAATTAAGTCGACTTAAGCAAGCTTAAATCGACTTAATTTACAAGTGTAGATGCACCCAGTGTGTGTTATGCAGTCTCGGGGCAGGATTATCAAAGGGGCTTTAAGGGGCTTAAGCCTCGGGCCCCAACAAAATGTGGGCCCCGGGCTCAAGCCCCTAAAATCCCTCAGATAATCTGGAGATGACCCCACTCAGCGCTAGCAGGGCAGGAGCACAGAGATCACTCCTGCCCAGCCAGCGCTGTGTGGAGAAGGGCGGGCTGGGTAGCTGGAAAGAGGGCTCTCTGCTCCACCCTGGGCCAATAGGCCTACATGGGGCCCCGCCCCCCCATGCTGCAGGGGAGTGTGGCGGGCCCACCGGCCTCCTCCGCCCCCCAGGGAGCTGGCCCCGGAGGCCGAGGCCACCGGGGGAGGGAGCCAACTCTGGCCTCAGCCCCAGTACCAGCCCGGAAAGCTGATGGCGGGGAGCCGTCTCCAGCCCAGATCACCAAGGTAACAGGCCCAGAGAGCCGGCTCCAGGCTCCTGCCTCAGTCTCAGCCCCGGCCCCCGCCCGGGAGGCTGAGGCTGCTGGCGGAGAGCCAACCATATGCGGCTCTGTGGGGCAGGTCGGCCCAGAGGCGGGGCTCCCCCCGTGCTCCACCCCTGGGCCTGCCTGCTCTGCCCTGGGGGCGGGGAGGGCCGCCCAGGAGCCGGGCATAGTGCTCCCAGCCTGCCCTGTCCTGCTGCCTACGGCTAGCTGCCAAAGGCAGCGGGGAGGGTTGCAGGAGGAAGTGGCCATGGTGGGGGGGCCGCGGCGTGGGCCCTGCACTGCCCCACTGTGAGCGGGACAGCACTGGGCCCACGTAACTGCAGGGCCCAGGGCAATCATCCCGTTCGCTCCCCCCCCAGGGACGGCCCTGCCCTGGGCCAGCTGGTCCGCCCTGGGGGCGGGGTGGGCAGAGCTTGCTCATTTAACCCAGGACAGGGCCAGCCTATGGCCCTGGGGGTTGCGGGGGCCTGCCGCATGCTGCCGTCCGCCCCTCCAGTAGACTGGCTGGAGTGGGGCAAGGGCGGGAGTGCCCTGGTGGCCCAGCCGCCCCCCAGCGACGGGGGTGGGGCCTGTTCCCTACGATGGGCCCCAAGGCTGGCGCCCTGTATGGGTGGGAGACCCCCACGGTGGAGGGCAGCTTGGGACCCTCAGGCCGGTTAATCCAGCCCTGTGCAGCCTCTCTGCCTGATTCACAGTGTAGGAGAGTTACAGCACCCAGCTCTTAAATTCAAGCTGTAGGTCCTAGTTGAATTCCTGGGTTCAGCCAAGACTGTGTTTGTCATATAAATCCACCTTGCGAGCACCACTTACTGTGACACCACTGTCTTTGCTGACATGGAGATGGAAGTGATGACTTCCAGAGTTAAAGGCTTCCTAGCTGAGTTGTAACAGACTCCAATCATCTGTGCCTTAGGGACAGAGGACATGTAACTGTTTAGTGAGTTACACTCACACAACTTCCTCTGTGAAATTAGCAAATTGTTCAGTCATATTCAGCTGTCTCTAGATTCCTGTTTGTGGCACAACTTTTTCATCTCTTGCTTGGCCACACAGTTCTTTCAGAGCAGTGCAACCTTGTCAGGAGCAAGCCTCTTGTGTTGTTGCTTCCAGACATAGTCCCTCTACTCAACCTGGGAGTAAAATTTACTGAACAGAGACGTAACAGGCATAAGATTAATGCTGATTTGATCAACAGTTTCTTAAAGTTCACAGTCTTTGTGATGTTGGTGGATTAATGAGGTAGGAAGAGAACCACTGTGCCCCCACCCAGAGGCGGCCTTTGACTTTTGGGGGCCCCAGGCGAAGGCCTATTGAGGGTCCCCTCTAGGCCTGTGAGGGCCCCCTATAAGCCCCCATAGTCCCCCTCTGTGGCCCTAGCTACCCGCCACTGGCCCCTCCCGTGGCCCTGGCTCCCTTCTGCCCCCCCCCCCCCACCCCGCACTTCCCATTGCCAGTCCCAGACCCTCCCCGTCCCACTGCTGGCCCCAGTTCCTGGCACCAGCCCTGACCCACCATCTGCCATACCTCCTGCTGCCAGCCCCAGATCCCCACTGCCAGTCCCAGGGCCCAGCTCCTCCTCCTGCTGCCAACTGAGGCAGACGCAGCTTTTGGGGTAGATGAAGCAGGCAATGGGGCCCCTTACTGCTTGGGGCCCTAGGCGTTCGCCTGCTTCGCCTACCCCAAAAGTCTCCTCTGCCCCCACCCATCCCTTCTTGACCCTAGGAATCCCTGTCTGGTGTTGCATATAATAATATAAGTAAGCATTTTTATAGTGCTTTATTAGCCAGATTCTTGATTACAACCTAACACCTTCACAGGCCCTCAATAGTGTAAAGCCCCTAGGTTGCTCTACTTCCATTCCAGGACCAGGAACCATTCCCTCTTCCCTTCCCCACCCCACCACCAAGAAAAAAAACCCACTTCGGCTGATCTCTAGCCTTTAAATTGTTCTGTGTTTGGGGCAGATAGTAACTATTTTCATCTAATTCTAGCAATGTCATGGGTAAGTATCAGTATTATTTGACTTGACAGAGAGGGAAATAGAGAGAAAGACAACATGGTTTGCTCAGGGCTACACAGTAAGTCAGTGTCAGAGCCAGGATTAGAATTTAGGCTTTCCTAATGCCCAGCCGGGGGCTTATTCCACCAGACCACGCTCCTTTCTTGTATGTTTAAGGAAAGTAGTGTAGCCTAGTATATAGAATACTGACCTGGACTCAGTAGACATGGGTTCTAGTCTTGGCTATTCCACTGGCCTGCTAGGTGTCCTTGGATGAGAGCACTGTGCCTCAGTTTCCCCATCTTTAAAACAGTAATGATACTCACCTCTCTTTGTAAAGTGCTTTAAGATCTACTGATGAAAAGCACAGTATGGGATTTGGGTATCATCTGTAGAAGGACTTCCAAAGAACTCCGCTGTGAATCCTTTGTTTCTTCCACATAAATATTTTACTGTGTTCATCATGCACCCTGTGGCCTTCCTCATGGAAGTTCTGGGTCCACTAATGGTCATCCCAAGTCTGCATCACCATGTAATCCCATTACACAGTGCTTGTGAGTCTGGTTCTTAACAGCTGGTCAGAATAGGGAGACTCATTAGCTACCTCTACTCCAGTTCTGCATGTATCTTGCATGCTGCCTTTAAGAAAGCAAGCCACCACTTTCTTATTGTGACAACCTCCTGCTAAAATGACTGCCACTATATGTCTTGCCATGTTTCTTCTTCCTTTTTACAAAATGAGATTTTTGCACTACATTTGGTACAGGTGCCTACATTTGGTACAGGTCATTTCTCTGAGTTGGATCCATGCTTTCCTCATGATCAAAATAAAGGCCATAGACAGAAATCTGGAGCATGACAAGCCAAAACTTGTTTACTTCAATGAGTTGTCCATACAGGCATCCCTGAAAGGGACAATTGTTCTACAATACACTACAAAAGCACTAACAGAAGGGCACAGTATACCACAGCGCACAGAGATGCACAGTATACTACAGGTCACAGAGAAAAATGAGAGGGGTTTGATAGCAGCCTTTAATGGGGTTCCAGGGGGGATGGTGCTGGCTCTTCTCAGTGGTGGCAGATAACATAACAAGGAGCAATGGTCTCAAGTTGCAGTGGGGGAGGTTTAGGCTGGATATTGGCAAAAACTTTTTCAGTAGGATGGTGGTGAAGCACTGGAATGGGTTACTTACAGGGGTGTGCAGAGCAGGGAATCTCTATGCTTAGAAGTTTTTAAGGTGAGGCTTGACAAAGCCCTGGCTGGTATGAGTTAGTTGGGGTTGGTCTTGCTTTGAGCAGGGGGTTATACTAGATGATCTCCCAAGGTCCTTTCCTATCCTAATCTATGATACTATGATTCCCAAAGCCTGAGCAACATACATGAGTGAGTAGAATGGAAATTTGAAAGCAGGGCATGATAGCATTCCATTGTAGTGTCTCAGCTGTCCCATAGTGACAGACTATTAGCTAAAAAGAGAGAACAGAGAAAAAGAGAATAAGATTCTCTCACACTGATTTACATCCCACTAGGTGTACACACCCTCAAACAGTTGTTAAAACAAAAACAGTAAATACCTACCAAGTTTAATTTTAAAGAGGCAGTTCAAATAGGAATAAACTTCAATTGTGCAATTAACTTGCCCTTTTTCCTTTCAAAGGTTGAGTATGATTCTACTAAGTGAAAATTTTACTTTGTAGATCAGCAATTCATTTGCAAGTCCTTTAAATATTCTAATTTGCCTATTGGTCTGCTTAGATCTCTTAAGAAAAACTCTCCTTTTAGCACTTCATACCTCCCGGGAAAAAAAAGAATAACCACTCCCATATCTAGTTATTTGAGCTGTAGTCTGATCATCCTGCTGCCTGTCTTCCACATTTTATTAGATCTATACTTTTCTGAAGCATTCATAAATAATTGAAATTATTGTTGCTTTTTTAAACAGTATAAAAGCAATGAAAAAGCATAAGGGAAGAGGAAACATGAAATAGCATAGAATAGTTGTTCATCTGGGGAAAATAAACACAGTTTCAGTTCCTGAAGATTTAATGAACCCTAACATAGATATTTAATTACATTTTTCTTCCTCTTTTTGTCAGTGCCCTTGATTCTTTGTAAATAATACTTGATTTAAATATTTGGTATTTGTAAGCAATGCAATATTTGCATTCTTTGGCATTTTTTCTCTGTATTCTATCATATACAGTTATATATAGTGCCTCTTGTTAAATTTCTGCCATTAAATTGAAAGGGAGGTTGATTTGTTTTCTCTGTCTCTAGTGGCATTAGCCCCAAGCCCACTGCCATTGATGCACCTCAAAGGTTTGGAAATGAGTATCTGGTAAGAAAGCAAACTACTACTTTGATGACAACAATATAGCTAGATAATCATTTGCCAGTTTGGATTTTGAAAGAATAAAGTAATTTTCAAAGAGTAAGACCAAGCTTTGTAGTTTGGAAGCCAAGTCTGACTTCAGTTAGAACTGTTATATTCTGACATTGACTATCATTTTACACCACAATGGTTAGTTACATTTCTCAGAGGTCTGTTATAATCACTGGTATACAAATATGGAAGCAAATTAAAAGTCATGTTAAAATCAGATATGTTCAAAACATAAGGAAAAGTCAGTATTTACCAAGAGGGAGAGAACATACTCAAAGAAAAGATACTCAAAGGAAAGAAATTCCACTGTTCACTTTTTAGAGAGAATTTTACATAATGAATAGTGAGGGGAAAGACTGACCTTCAAAAGTTTATAGAAGGTATGGTATGGTATGATAGGAACGGCCTGATTTAGCAATTAACTGTCTTTGACAACCAGCGGTAAATATGCCTAATGGCCTGCGATGGGATGTGAGATGGAGTGAGTTCTAAGTTACTACAGATAAATCTTTCCTGGGTGTCTGGCTGCTGAATCTTGCCCAAATGCTCAGTGTTTAGCTGATCGCCATATTTGGGGTCAGGAAGGAATTTTCCCCAAGGCAGATTGGCATAGTCCCTAGATGCTTTTCGCCTTCCTTTCTAGCATGGGTCACAGATCACTTGCTGGTGGATTCCTTGTACCTTGAAGTCTTTAAACCATGAGTTGAGGACTTCAGTAACTTAGTTATAGATCAGGGGTCTATTGCAGGAGTGGGTGGGTGAGGTTCTGTGGCTTGCATTGATCATGATGCTCCTTTCTGACCTTAAAGTCTATGTTTTTATTTGCAATCAAAATTAATTGCCTGCAGTTAGGCATCTGATACTGAACAACGCTGAGTATCAGACAACTCCCATTAAAATCAGTGGGCACTGCTGCATGAATCAAGTGGTGAACATTTAAGTGCCTAAATATGGCCTTAGAAACCTGACTGTAGGTACTCATTTTTGAAAACTTGACTGAGAGAAAGAAATCAAGTTAGTGATATTGCATCATAATTCACTTGGAAAATAGGAAAACAAACAAGGAGTCTGGTGGCACTTTTAAAGACCAAGATTTATTTTCCTCCCATTCTGTAAGTTCCCCATCTTCAAGCATCTGAGAAAGTGGGATTTTCTCCCTCAAAAGCTCATGCAATAAATCAAATGTGTTAGTCTTTAAAAGTGCCGCAGGACTCCTCATTGATTTTACTGAACTAGAATAACACGGCTAAGCCTTTGGAACTTGGAAAATAGAGAAAGTCTTTTATGAATCCACAGCAGATGGCGCTGCTGAGACATACATTATTGTCTTCCTCAACATGCAACTTTAGCTTAGTGCAAAATGCACTACTACAGAACTTTACATCCAGTTGAAGACTATAAAATAGATGTAATAATGAGTGGATTATTATTAAATTTGTGTATCTTTAAATAGTTACATTGAAGTTAGGGAAAAGTAGATCACATGCCATTCAACTCAATCAACAAAGGATCATAGTTTCTGTGTGTAAAGTTTTAAATTTCAGAAGGTTCTTAAGTGATCAAAATGAATTTTTATTATAGCTATAGTGTACTAAAACTTGTTAATTATCATAGCTATGGAATTCTTGAGGGTTTTTTTTAGAGATGACATTGTATATAAAATATAGAAATAGAAATAAAAATGGTAGATTACAAAAATCATATTCCATACAAACCTCATGAAAAGTAGCAATTACATTCTTTTTTAGCTTTTCAAATGACTTTTTTTTTCCAGTTCCTTTGCTAGAGTGACAGCACTGTAATTTGAAATCCTCTCATTGTCCCCAGAATAGACTAAAATCAATGGCTGATTTCTTTTCAAGTTTACCCATATTCTGCAGACCGTTGTGCCTCAACCTTGTTTTGGAGAAATCCCTTTTAGAGCAGTGTTTTTCAAACCATGCATCGGGACCCAGTACTGGGTCACAGACTCTCAGGTTCTGGATTGTGGCACTGCCGGCGGCCACTGCCAAAAGACTGGAATGCATTGATGAAAGATGTAATTGTTGGGTTGTGGTCATAAATTATTTGTTTCAACTGGGTCCTCAGGAAAAAAGTTTGAAAACCACAGTTCTAGAGTGAGAGGGTTGCTCAGTCTCCATGTACATCCTACCTTTGGGTTTTCTGCTAAGGTAATGCTAATTGTGATGGATTGAGTAATTATTGACTGCAAGCATAGTTAACCAGTTTTTTGTACTTGTTCCACGTGTTTTTATTAACTAGTACTATTTTCAAGGTATACTAAATACTGAAAAAAAAATTGTGTATTGTACTTGATACTTTGAGTGCATGCTCAGAACACTTAAAAGCACGAAGTTTGAAAGTAGCAATATGGCATTATGTGTACATACACAGATTACTGAAGGTTTCAGGGATTTCAGTAGGACCCTGAAAAAGAGAAAAATCCAAGTAATCTTTTCAGAAACGTTTCCAGTCCCACTAGTGAGAGGAGGCAGAAAGCTGAAAATATTAGAGATGAACAGCTGATAACTGTTGTGGAGCTTGAAGGTTTAGAACAGGTTTTGTGTAAAGTTGGGTCACATTCAGTGGTCGAGAAGAACTATCTGAACAGTTTGCATCTCAGAAATAAAGGAACTAATCTCTAGATTGGAGACTAGCTGGAGCAAGCAGGAGGGTATATATCTAACTAGAGAAGATGCTACAGGGACAAGTGTGGGTACATGCTTAAACCAATTACTTAGAAAGACAACAGAGTCCTGTGGCACTTTTAAAGACTAACAGATTTATTTATCGCATGAGCTTTCGTGGGAGAAAATCCCACTTCGTCAGACGCTTTGAAGATGGGAAATTTACAGAATGGGAGGAAATTAAATGCAGGGGAGTGTATGACATAGGATCAGGTCAGGCTGTAACAGCAAATCAAAATAGATGTTAGGATTCAAACACTGGGGAACAGCACATAGAGGAAGGTGAGGCCAAATCACCTGTTGTAATGAGAGAAAAATCCATAGTCCCTGTTTAACCCCAAGACAACTGAGTCAAATTTGCATATAAGTTCGAGTTCTGCAGCCTGACCTGATCCTATGTCATACACTCCCCTGCATTTAATTTCCTCCCATTCTGTAAATTTCCCATCTTCAAAGCGTCTGACGAAGTGGGATTTTCTCCCACGAAAGCTCATGCGATAAATAAATCTGTTAGTCTTTAAAAGTGCCATAGGACTCTGTTGTCTTTCTACAATAGACTAACACGGCTACCCCTTTGGAATTCAATTACTTAGACTATGTCTACACTGCTGGTGAAATTCAGCAGCAGGTGACAGGAGATATCCAAGCTACATAGAGTAGCCAGTATATCTTCCATTGACTTCCTAACTTCTGCTCACTATGGTATCCCCGCTATGCTGCAACTACAGGAAATACCCTCCCATCAATGCAACATTACTCTTTTTGGCTGGGGTGGATTAACAGTGTCAGTCGATCACAGAGAATTGATTCAGTGGCAAGGAGAGTGCCACCATCATTGTAAACACAGGCTCTTACTCTCAATGCCAGGAACATGTTGGCCCTAGGTGATGTGTGAAAAGAAGACATTTTTCAATTGTTTTCTATACCAATGCTCAGAATCTGGATAATAAGCAAGAAGAATAGGAAATTTTCACAGATGACAAGATTTGATATAATTGACATTACTGAAACCTAGTAAGATTATTTGCTTGGAAATGAAATATTTTTGGCAGCTAATTATTAGAGCAGGTAAAAAAATCTATTTTCTACACAAAAATTTGAACAAAACACTTTCGTTAAAGATATTTTGGCAAAACCATTCAGAATCTACTTAAAACATTCATTTCTTCCCCCCTCCCCCTCCCAGATTGGAATGTTCCATTTGTTACCCAGAAAAGGGGAATTGGGGGGACTGTTTTTGTTGTGGATTTTTTTACTTTTCTTCCTTTTTTTCCAATGCTGAAAGAAGAAAAAGTTGAAAACAGATTTCTCCCACCGTCTCCGTGTTTTTAACTTTTTCCTCCTTTAGCAGTGTAAAAAGAGGAGATGGAGTAAAAAAGTGAGAGAGAAGGGAAGAGAAATAGGGTTTTTTTCCCCATTTCTTTTCACGTTTTTTTCTTCTGTCCACTTGAAAACAGTGGCAAAGCTACAGGTGGGCCTGGGTGGGCCACGGTTCACCCATTTTGAAAACAAACCCACCCTATCTGTTGCTTCTGGTGCCGATGCTCCACTTAAATTTGGAGTGTCAGGCAGCTTTTGGCAGGAACATCAGACAGCTTTTGGCATGTCGCTAGCTGAAATTCCTGCTTCTAGCCACATGATCAGAATTACCAAGCTGGGGAATCACTAAGCTGTTGGATGCTCCAGTTGTCAAGGTAACTGGACCATCATCAGCTTCTGAACTTCCTGCTTCTGATCAGACCCACCCAAGTAAATCACAGGCCCACCCAAGTAAATCACAATCTTTTCTGGCTACGCTCTTGCTTGAGAAACAGGGACATCTTTTTTAAAATGTTAAAGTGTTGCCTTTTAAAAAAATTACCCCCATATTTCCCAGTGGAAAAAATAAAGTGTGAGGATTTCCACTACTTTTTTCATTAGAGAAAAAGAAGAGGTGAGTAAAACAAGTAGATGGGCATTTCCCCATTATTTCAAAATGAAAAAATGCTTTATTTTTTGGCCAGATATTTGTTTTTAGATTTCAACAAATTATTTTCAATGGAACCTCATTTTTACTATCCTCCCTAAAAAATATTGTTGAAATTGTTTTGATTAGCTCTACTAATCACACTCAGATTTTGTTTTTATGCCTACTTAATAGGTGGTTTATCTAAATTTTAACAAAGAACTAGTTTAGGGTGGACCTTTGTAACTGACTTTTTTTTCTTTAGTTGGCTTCAGTTGCTTTGTTCTCATTTCCTTTCTTACTCTCTCTTGTTTCATTACAGGCATTTAACTGTTCATCCAGAATGGTTGCATAAAACTGTTCAGTTGAGAGAATAGAAATAAAAATAATGTGATCAGTGTTACAGTTCAGGACAACTCCACTTATATTCCCCCTCCATGGTCCCTTGTAGGCACCAACTTTAAGCTCCCAGCTCCTCAGCTGTCACCAACTTGGGCAGAGACCTGCATCTTTCTTCCTACTGAGGCTTTGCACTTTCTCACTTGATATCTGCAGCAAGCAGACTGCTGCACAGGCCACTGTCTATGCTTTCCATTCTCTATAGAGGCTATGAACAGCTGTACTTGTCAGCCCTCACAAGTTACAACATAGTTGTGTATAAGCACATTTATTCTTAAGATGAAAGCATTTCAGAAAAAAAAAACATTAAAAATAATAAAAAGTTTAATAAAACACATTAAATAATAAAAGTTTCTGTCCGCATGCTTCCTAGAGGTTACCCATTAGTCTTATGGGGCCTCAATAAGACAAAGTCTTTCCGACTTTTCCAAGAAAGGATTGGGTACACCCTTTGACAGAATATCTTTTCCATTTGCTGTATCAGAAAGAAAGTCCTGAGTCAATTTAAACTCAGGCAATTTATCCAAAAGTCCTTTCTTTTTCTGTTTGTCCCTACAGAATCCAGTTTGAACTAGTACATGTGAACTTCTGCAGGTGAGATACTTCTCTGGAGATGTTATAACCTAAGTGAATTTGTTTGATCACAACCCACTGTTCTGAATTCCTGAAGGAGCAGTGCACATCTTCCCACACAGAATTGCATACAATTCCTGACTCACAATGATACATAAACTTCATACAGTAAGATCATCCAAATGTTTTGCAGGAAATTGCCATATCTGTCACAATAAGAACTGATTCAATAGAAAGATTAATACCTGGGTTCTCTTTAAGTTGAAGGGAGGTTGCAGTTGAAAGCACTATCAGGTAGCTGTACAGTCAGATTGTAGCACACAGTGTAGCACAGTAAAGAAAAATATAACTCAAGGGACAAAATAATCTCAAGTGTAACACCACTGACATCAATGGAAATATACCTGGGATAAATTTAGTCCAAAATCAGCAGTTAGTAAGGATGACTCATAAACATACACAACTTACAGCAGAGAGAAAGAAATACCTAGAATAGGTGGGGATGTTGGGAGCAAAGAGAGGACTGTGCAGGAGCCTAAGATGCACAGAAAAACCTAGGAACAGAGAATTGTCCACTTTGCTACTAAGAGTTGGTCTATACTGTGGGCTTAGTTTGCCATAACACCGCTTACATCGACCTTCTGCAGCCTGCATACACACTCACATGGCTGCAAAGTCAAATTAAGTGCTGCTGCAAGTTGACATTGTAACTCCACTCCCGCAGGAGGAGTAGTGTTTAGTGCAATTTTAATAGTGTGCTTTAACCTCAGTGTGTTCAGAGAGCAGTGTAATGAGATGTTAATGGCCTCCGAAATCTATCCCAGAATTCCCTGTTCTTGCAATTCTGTCTTTCCTGGTATGCTGCATATTGGCTACGTCATCAGCAAATAGCTTGGGAGAACCAACCAGCAGCGTGGAGCCAGGGCGGGTATTGTGGGAACCAGGCAGGGGTTAAAGTAAGCCGGAATACACCAGAACAGGGTGCCGACAGGGGCTGCACTGGACTGCCAATGGTGGCCGTGCCCTGGCAGGGGCCAGATCGGGCCACTGGTGGCGGCCGGGCCCTGGATTCCCAGCTGTGGCCAGGGCCACATTGGGCAGCAGTTAATCCAGGCCTGGGTCCCTGGTCCTGGTGGGGGCCAGATTGGGCAGTCGGTGGCAGCCAGGCTCTGGCCAGGACTGCATGGGGCCACCCCCGGGCTTGGGTCCCCAGCCCTGACCCCGGCAGGGGCTGCTTCGGGTTGCTGGTGGTGACTGGACCTGGGGCCTCAGCCCCGGCAGGTCTGGATTGGGCAGCCCATGGCAGCCGGGCCCCAGATTCCCAGCGGGGGCTGTAGCAGGTGGCCAGGGCCCAGCTCTAAGAGACCAGGGGGTGTGGGAAGAGTTTCCATGAGGTCCCTGCAGGGGCTCTGCCCGGCCCATGCCCGCCTCCTGCCCGGTCCCGACGTGCAGCTGGGAGTTGGTCTATGGCTGCTGGCCTCCCCTCCAGGCTTGGGGGTGCATGCAGCCCTTTCTTTCTCTTCTTCTTTCCTTTTCTTTCTTCTTTCATTATTTTTTTTAAAAAAAGCTTTAAAAATTCATTTTAATTAAATACCTTTTTTTAAAAGGCTTTTTAAAAAACCTTCCTAAAAATTAAATTTCAATGAAAAAATTTCAAATGCAATTAATTAAAAATTTAAACCCAATTAATATTAATTACAATCCATTTTAATTCAATTACTTTTGAAATTTAATTTTATTTAAACAACCTTGTGGCCCTTCAGGGTTTTAAATTCTGTATTTTGGGCCCTCAACGAAAAAGGTTGGGAACTACTGATTTATGATGTAAAATTTTGTGTGTTTATTTGCCTACATATCACCTTTTATTTAATTATCACATTGTTAATCACAATACTAATAGTGTTATGCCGTGTTTCCTAGTTTGTGACAATAATTGCTATAGACATAAATGCCATATAAAATTATAAATTTTTTTATGGAGCCATAACCGATTCATGTGGTACTGAGAAGTGGTTGCAAAGCCTACCTGGGCTGGGGCCCACACATGCATGAAGGGGGCCCGGACAATACGGGAAAGGGACCCAGAGATTAGGAGGGTTCCGGGACCCGTCAAATTATACTTTAACCACTGGAACCAGGCAGCGGCATGGACTCAGCTGGTGTTGGAAGAACTGGCAAGCAGTGTGGAGCCAGGGCTGGGGGTGGGGGAACTGGGCGGCAGCAGCAGGGAGACAGGGTCAGGGGTGAGTGCTTTGTTGCACTGTGGGACACCTACCCACAATGCAATACTTCTAAAGTTGAGGTAACAGCTAGCAATGGGGACACAAGAAACCAGAGCATGGAGTGTGGCGTGGACACTCTCCTCCAGTTTTATTAATTCAACGTATCAAGGTCGACTTTAGATCATACTCAAGTATAGACATACCCTTAGATGATATATTCAGCAATGCTCTAGAAGCTTCCAGCTAGACCAAGAGGTCTAAAAGTGGCCCACCGGGCTTTTTAAAGTGGCCCGCACTCCTGCTAGGTGGGAGCCGGCAGCTGGGCTGCAAATGCCCACCTCCCGCTTGGGGTCCTGCCACCGACTTAACTGTACTCGGCAGAACCTGACCCACCACAGTCCACCACCACCACACACCAGGGAGGAGCCAACCGCCACCTGGGAGCCACACCACTCACCAGAGCCCCCACCTGTGGCAGTGGGGGTGTATGGTGATCAGGCGATAGGAAGGGGATGAGGGGTAGTGGACAGACTCAGTGTCCATGGCCGGGACAGGGCACAATTGCACTGGCTCTAAGGAAGGGAGCCTGGGGGTATGTGGTGGGTTCCCATGGAGTTCCCATTGGGGGCTCCATACTGTGGTGGGCTCTGCCTTGCCCACCTCCCACCCGGTTCCCAGCGTGCAGCTGGGAGCTGGGCTGTGACTGCTTGCCTCCCCTCTGGGCTTGGGTATGCATGCAGCCCTTTAAAAAAAAACTTTCTAAAAAATTAATTTCAATTAAAAATCAATCAATGACATTTTAATTAATTAATTTTAATTAAAATTTAATTTGAATCCAAATAATTACATTTAATTTTAATTAACTAGACTAGTGGCCCTTCCAAGTTTTAAAAATTATATTTTTGGCCCTGGAGCCAAAAAGATTGGGAACCACTGAATCCAGTTGGTGGCAGCAATTCATCAGGTACTGCACAGCTACAAATGTGGCTGAAAGTGCTATGGACAAGATTAGTTCATTTAGTTTAGCTGTGGAAAATGTGAGGCCATGTTATTTTTCTTAACTCTGGAGTGGAGAAAAGTAGAGCTTTGTTATGGTAGTGAGGGAATTTGAATGAGTATTTCACACCAAAACACAACAGAACAAAGAATAAACTGTCTAGGTTCTAGAGAAACTAAGTCTTTCCTAGTGCAGAACCAGCATCAAGAAGGGAACTAGACAGGCTGTGCTGACTGAACCGTTTTGGACAGACTATTTATAGCATGTTGAGACCATTTTCATCACTAGACCTTGGAAGTGTAACGCTACTAAAGCTGAGATTAATCATTATAGTGTTGTTCCAATTTCAATTTTATCCAAAATGTAACTGACCTGTAATTGACATTATTTAGCTCAAAAAAGAAAGAGACACATCAGGGAATGTTATTCCATGAGGCAGTATTCTATGACTGCCGTTATTTAAGATACTCCTTCAATGAGAGTGTTGTCACTGAGAGATATAAACATAAAAAGAAGATTGACTGTAAACTTTTCACATTCATGTCTCAGCAGATAGACTTCTTAGTTAGGTCCTGATTCAATAAAATATTTAAGCCCGTTCTTAAAATTAAGCGTGAGTAGTCCCACAAAAATTGAGCATGGCCATATGTTTTGCAGAATTGGGACTATACTATGTGGAGTGTTCTTGCAGGCCTATGTTCTGGCTAATATGAATGGGCAGATTTTTGGCTATGTCTACACTTGTTAAGTTGACTTAACAAGGTCAACTTTAAGTCAACTTAAAATAGTGTAGACATACCCATCTACACTGGCTTTAAGTCGACTTAAGCCTTAAGTTGACCTTCAGAGGTGGTGTTATTAAGTCGACTTAAGGAAGCTCTTAAGTCGACTTAACAAGCGCCCAGTGTGGATGCAGAGTTCTGTAAGTCGACTTAAGCGTCCTTAGGTCAACCTAAGGCGCCAGTGTTGACACACCCTTTGTGTCTATGTCATGTGTGCAGGTTCTTCTAACGTGTTTGTCACTATGGTATCTGAATGCTTAAATAATGCTAGAATTGCTCAGGTATATGGCACCAAGCCTAATGCTGCTCTAGTTAAAGGTAATCCTTTTTTAGTTCAAATGTTGGAGGCCTAAGTGGTTTAGAGAAGTAAGTTCTATGCAGCTACATAGTGATGATCATGTAGCCCTATTTAACATGCATTCTATCACTAGTGACATGATGTGAAAGGGAAAGGATTCGCATTAGTATTTTATTATTCATGAACTATTTATTAAGCACAAGCAGAATACTGAGCCCTTTAAAAACAAGACACAATCCTTGTCCCAAAGATTTTATTAATCTATCTGAGAAGGGGACAAAATACTTGAAAGATTAATTATGCAAAAATAAAGGTGATGGGTATAATCTTGCAGTGTCCATTGGTGCTAATACAGTTTGTGGAAGTTCATTTTAAGGCAGAATGGATTAAGAGGTGAAGGAGGTTACACGATGCAGAAGAACAGGGAAAAACTTTGAAGGGAAGGGCGGGGGGGGGGGGGGGGGGGGGGAGGGAAGAGAAAAGCAAGATACCAAGAAAGTGGTTAGAAGGAAAGGTTAGATGAATCAAAAGAATGTTATCTCATTTATTTTGCATTAGCTAAGTGATTTCTTTAAATGCCTAATAAAATCCAGCTGTAATAATAAATAATGCACTTTAAGGGTTTAATAGGAGATTTGAGATGACTTGATTTTGCTTTTTAATAAAAAATTCTTGAGAGTCCCTTTAGTTGTTCAAAGACGATGTTAACATTACAATGTTAACCTTTGAAAGTCAAGAACATTCTGTTGCAAACAAGACACAAACAGAAGGGGAACTAGTCAAGATATTTTGCACATTTTTTAATGTTTCCATTTCATAGCTAGTTTTTCTTTTCAATATGTGAACCAAAATAAGATATTTCAAAATTCTTCCTCAGTTTAATGGCGATGATATAAATAAAGCAAAATAAACAATGAATCTGCTGGTACAAGTTCCCCATCTTCAAGCATATGACAAAGTGGGATTTTCTCCCATGAAAACTCAAGCGATAAATAAATTTGTTAGTCTTTAAAAGTGTCACCAGACTCCTCGTTTGTTTTGCTGAACTAGACTAATACAGCTACCCCTTTGGAACTTGCAATAAAGAAAGACATATCACTAAATGGCTGTATTTATTCTTCAAAATCTGGTAGGATGAAGAAAGGTCAACACAGAGGCTTTTGTGTGTGATTTATTACAATGTAACAAACTGCTGGGGGAAACCCAGCTTTATAATCCACCATTTTACTTCTCTCCACCTCAGCAAGGTTAAGTTTTGCTGGAGATTAGACAGAGTCTCTGTGTCAGCTCCCTGCTACACCAGTCTCTCTACCTCACCAGCAAACTCCTCTAGGATCTCCTAACCCACAATCTGCCCGATAGGTAATAATGAGCAAACTCTATCTATCCTCATAGCTCCTTAGAGATGTTTCTCTGCAATGCATAGCACCTGTCAATGAGCAGTCACAGAAGATATTAGGTTTGCTGCTCTTTTCAAGAGTCTATGCATTACATCTTATTAATTTACCCGGGCTAAACAGACCATCCCTTTCAACCATACCACTGAGTTGGTTGATGGTGAAAATAAAACAAGTTTATTAACAAAAGGAGATAGGTTAAGTGGTAGCAAATAGAAGGAACAAAGATAGTAATGGTTACAATCAAAATAGGCTTTCTAATGGCTAAGACCTAATTTAACAATATAATTGTCTTCACCAATCTTCCCTTCTCCTCAATAGCTGGTTAAATCTTACTCACAATCTCTACAGAAACTGAGATGCTCTTTGTCCTTGTCTCCTCAGGGTAATCCAAAATCTTTTTGTGTGTCATTATATTTTACAGTCTGACTTTGTTTCAGGGGTTAGAATGATCCCCTGAGGTTCAGTCTCCTGTCTCTTCCAGGTGGGCTGATTCCATGTAGATTAAGGTGTCCCCAAATATGTTCAGATGTGATGATTCCTGCTGCAGATTTACAATATAAATGTGCTCTTCCTACATCCTCCAATACAAATGAATATCCAAGCCCACTGATTTTGGTTTCATCTGCTTTGAGAAAACCTGTTGATCAACCCCATTCTTATTAAGCCTGGTTTAAACACCTTTTATTCACAAACTTTAAAACACAACATCAGCAAGTATCCATAATTTCACATATAATATTGCCATATACATTTCACAATGATATTATTGAGTGTGGTATTAGTTGCCAAATGAAACCTCCCAAGGCATATTTTGTACAAATAGCATTGTAGCAGAGTGTAGAGTATGAACACAGCAGTGCCTAAGGTCACAGATGAGAACGGTCAATGAACAGAGCAAAACTGGAACAAAGAAACCTGGTATGTATTAGCAAAAATGAGTGCTAATATAGTGCTCTTCAACTTGGTCAGGTAGTAAGTTCCAAAGGGGTAGCCATATCAGTCTAGTTCAGCAAAACAAACAGGGAGTCTTGTGGCACTTTTAAAGACCAACACATTTATTTATCGCATGAGCTTTTGTAGGAGAAAATCCCACTTCATCAGACGCTTGAAGATGAAGAACTTACAGAACGGGAGGAAAATAAATGAAAGGAAGTGTAAGTCATAGGATCAGGTCAGTCTGTGACTTACACTTCCCTGCATTTATTTTTCTCCTATTCTGTAAATTCTCCATCTTCAAGCATCTGGCAAAGTGGAATTTTCTCCCATGAAAGTTCACGCAATAAATAAATTTGTTAGTCTTTAAGTGCCATCTGACTCCTTGTTTGTTCAGGTAGTAAGGTTAACTCAAACCAAGTACTGTGTCCTGCCCAAGCTTAGCAGTCAGTTTCCAAACAGAGTATGAGGTACATATACATGCCTGTTACTTACACCCTCGACGCACATTGTGTACTGCGGTAATATTAGTAAGTGATTAGTCACACCATATTCAGATATGTTGTAATAGACACATACTGAATGGCTCCTAAATTTAACACTGGTCAGACTACAGCAATTTTGGAATTCTTCCTTGTCCCAAATCACAAAGAATGCATGAACCGATGCTGTTAATGGCCTAATTATCCAGCCGTAAGGGTTTAAATTTAGAAGGGAGTGGGGGGAAGGGGTGGGGATATCATTTGACTCAGCAAGGGACAAGTAATTTGATTACAAGCAGCTTGTAGTGGAAGCTAGGGCTACTGCTGTCTTTCTAGAAGAGCCCTGAGAGTGGCAAGACTGTGATATTACCTGGGGCTATGTCTACACTTGTAGATTTAGGTCGACTTTAGTTAAGTTTAGTTAAGTTGACTTAGCATGTCTACACCTAAATTTAAAGTCGACTTTGGGGGGAACGCTGGACGCCTAGGTCGACTTCTAGGGCCTAGGGGGCCTAGGGCAGGTCAACGGGGGCAGGAGGGGCACCCCTTGCCCAGTGCCGGGGGCTTAGCCTTTGCCCCATTGTACCAGGGTACAATGGGGAAAGGGGGACAGGGACCCTGGCAGAGCATAGGGACAGGGTGGGCAGGGCCCTTTGGGGGGGCATACGAGGCTCCCCCTGTACCCCCTCCCGGCAGGGAGGGCAGTGGTGGAGTCCTGGAGTAGCCCTAAGTTGACTTAGAGCTACCCTAGGTCTACACTGGCCTAAGTCGACTTTAAAAAGTCGACTTTAGGCTCAAGTTGAAGTAAAATGAGGTTTAATAAAGTCAACCTAATTTTCATTGTCGACTTTATTTTCCTTAAGTTGACTTAAGCAACTTGCTTAAGTTGACTTAAGGAAACTGTAGTGTAGACATAGGGTAAATTAAGTCGACTTAAGCAAGCTTAAGTCAACCTAATTTACAAGTGTAGACGCACCCTCCAATATTAATTGGACACCTAACAGCTTCTCTGTGTGTGCATGTGATTTATGAGCATTTCCCCATATTTTGAGTAATCTAAATGCCTCTGATCTTATCCCATCCCATCTCCTCCCGAATCCCATTTTATTTTAATAGTGAAAATTTTGGCACAAATTCTGTCCTCTCATACTCTGGACAACTACGAGTGAGTTCAGTGTGAATTGCATCTGATGTCACAACTGGACTTTAAGGGACCCAATCTTCAGGACTGCTGAGCTTCAATTTCCATGAGCTTTAACAGGAGCTGGGAGTGTTCAACTCTTTCGATGGGTTCCATAATACCTGGGATAGTCCCTGTTTTCACTGAAAAATGAGGTGTACATTTTTAGTCCTTTTCATTGTGGGGATGGGTTACATTCTCAAAGCAATCACTTAGTCTGAAATAAACAAGCACTCTTGTGGCACTTTTAAAGATTAACAAATTTATTTATTGCATGAGCTTTTGTGGGAGAAAATCCCATGTGATAAATAAATTTGTTAGGCTTTAAAAGTGCCACAGGACTCCTTGGCTATGTCTACACTTGTAAATTTACGTCGACTTTAGCTAAGTCGACTTTGTTAAGTTGACTTAGCATGTCCACACCTAAATTTTAAGTTGACTTTGGGGGAACCCTACAAAGTCGACCTAGAGCATCCACACCGGATGCCTAGGTTGACTTGTAGGGGCTAGGGGGACCCTGGACAGGTCCATGGTGGCAGGGGGCACCCCTTACCAAGTGCCAGGGGGCTCAGCCTTTGCCCCATTGTACCTGGGTACAATGGGGCAAAGGAGGACAGTGAACCTGACAGGGCATAGGGGCAGGGTGAGCAGGGCCCTTTGGGGGGGCATGCCAGTCTCTTCCTGTGCCACCCCCCCTTCCAGGGAGGGCAGTGGGGGAGCCTGGGAGAGCCCTACGTCGACTTAGAGTCAATTTAGGGCTACTCCAGGTCTACACTGGCCTAGGTCGACTTTAGAAAGTCGACTTAAGCCTAAAGTCAACCTTAAATGAGGTTTAACAAAGTCGACTTAATTTTCCTTAATTTTCCTGGCTACCCCAGGGCCACCTGAAAACAGGAAGTGTGGAGTTCCTTTTGTGTCTTAGTATTGAGAATATCTCCAAAACCGTGAATGAATTTCCAGACTCTGCAATACACAGTGTAGTATTTAGGTATGAGAGAGGGAATTAAGGGTGGTGTCAAACTAGCTATTCAGTTTTAAACCCAGAAAAGTAAGACTTTTCTGTAAATTCAGAGGACCCTTCACATTACAATAAAGTAACATTCATTCTTCAATTATCAGTACATCAAGTTGTTACATTGCAACTTCTAGCAGTTCAGATCCCCTATGCTTATGAAACGTCTCCAGAGACAAATGTTACTCTGATAAATGTTCAGGTTTTCGTCTGCTGTGCCATCGGTTGCTGAGAGTATTGTGGTTTACGGCAGCACTGATTGGATCAATGTAAATCATGGTGGCAAGAGGAAAAAGTGATAGCATCAGTCAAACAAAAACAATGCAAGCTTTGGACATCTGAAAAGCCCTTTCTATGTGAGTTGAAGTACAGATTGTCAGCTAAAAGTAAACATTTTGCTGCTCAACATGTGGTTTAAACAACAGGCATAGTAAAAGCTCAGCTTTTGAATAATTTAAATCTTTTAGAAGAATTAAATGCAGAATCAATTAAGAGATGTTTGGTTCACTTCAAACTATACTCTGTCTAAGTGCTTACATGACTCCCATTGCCATAATATGAGAACCCCTAAAAGCTTTAAAATAGCAAAGAGAAGCTGTTTCCTTCTTTCTTCCTTCCCAACCTGCAGAACAAACAAACTAACTACTTACAGGTTTGTTGTTTGGTTGTGAGTGTTACGGTATGCTCTGTGCATGTGTATAGAATGCATTAAGGGAAAGCTAAGTCAAAGAAATGCAGTCATTCTTTCTTGCAGGTCATTCTTTCACAATCGAAGACCAACTCCTCTGAAAGCTCTAGGATCTGTCCTCATGAGTCTCTTCTTGTTTCATTGTTATAAAGGAATATAGTTATTATGGGAAGTCATAGCCTCAGACACAGGCTCTGGTACCTCCAGTTCTCCTGGCTCCCACTAATGGTCAGAGGAACCTCCAGGGCTCACAGCATATGCTAAGTTCTGCTGCGGAAATGTCCTCTTCACAGACTTCGAGTGAGTGTCAATTTAAATGAAGAGAGGAGCATTGCCCGACCACTTGGCGGTTGTTAGACGGGTCAAGCAAAATATTGAGAAGGAACTTATGATCTATCTCTAAAACTAAATGGGAAAGAAACAAAAAATTAATCTTTTTGATGAAATTCAGAAGCAAAAGAAGGGCCATGCTATAATATTCAGAATATTGGTCCTATAACTTGCAAACTTAGGCTAAAAGTTTTTGAGAAACACACTAATGAACATGGTACATGTCACCTGGTGTTGGCATATTATTTCTGTGAGTTTGTGCATTGTGTCAGAATTTTCTTTGGTTATTTTTCTACTTGTGCACCTGCATGTAGCTAATTAGAATTTAGTCTGGGGTGTTAGTTCTGGTAATTCTATTACTCAGAGACCAAACCAAACCAACCCCTCCTCCCCAAAAACCTTAAAGGTAAAAATAAGGACACAATTGGTAACTGATAATGAAGACTGAAAAATATGTGGTATGTCAAATGGAACTGGCATACCTCATAAATACCTTTACACTTTGAAGGATAAATGATTTTTCAGAGGTCTTGAAATGGCTTTCATGAAGCTTGTGTTTAAAGAAAAAAATGAGAGTCCTGTGGCACCTTAAAGACTAACAGATTTCTTCGGGCATAAGCTTTTGTAGTCTCCAAACCACTTCATCAGACACAGGTTGGAGATGTAGGTTGGTTAGATGCGGTGGGTGGAAGCCCACGAAAGCTTATGCCTGAAGAAATTTGTTAGTCTTTAAGGTGTCACAGGATTCTCCTTGGTTTTGCTATACAGAGACTAATATGGCTATCCCTCTGGAACTTGTGTTTAAAGACTGATGGATTAGTTAAATAAGCAAAACTAAAGTCGGGTGCTTTCAAAAATGGCAGTGAAATTGAGAAATATGTAAAACCGTATAATTTTATCTTTGCAGATTGTCATTTAGCTTTCTGGTGAGTGTGGAAGAGATTATTAATGATATGATAAAACTTCATTCTATCTGAGTAGTACATATTTTCAGAAGTCTAGTCACTTGCCTTTAAAGGTCTAAAAGTATTTTGCATGGGGGAGATGGGACATCTGTTTGTGATTACGAAATGTAAGAACAAAATTAATTAAACATTTGTTTTCAGCCAGATGAAAATGTAATAATTCTGACTAATTTATTATACTTGACCAGTAACTAAATATATCTATTTTACAAAAATAGCATAAGATAATTATAGATGATATAATGTACTGCTCCACTACTACTGAGTGATATGATATGTCATTGCCATATCATGTGCTAGATGCAGCTAGAGGAAATTCTGGTCTAAGCAGTTTCTCCAACACCACACAATAAATGTGTGGCACAGTCAGTAGCAGAGCTCAGATCTCTTGAATCCCAGTGACTTTATGAACTGTGAAACCATCCTCTCCCCGCCCTCAATTTTTTATTTTCAAGAAGGCCATGATTCTTTGTTTGACCCACTGGGCCAAAATACCTCTTCTGTTCAGGCTAATCTTCATCCCCTGCTCTTCATCTGACAGGAAATGCAGAATAGAAGATTTTGTCTCACTCCTGGACCGTGGTTGTAGCTGAGGAGCTTCATATTCTGATTGAATGCACTTTTGGGGTTATTTTAGCCTGTTGTCTAGCTAAGCACCGATATCCTCCTGCATCTCTTTGACAGTGACAGTACAGTTCTCAAGTCTCACAACATCTGTCATATTGTGTACTGCATTGTGAGTCTATTTTTATTATTTAATATTTCATTTACTATTTAATATAAAATTGAAGTAAAGTATTGTAAAAGCATGTTCTCTACTAACTGGTTCCACAGTAAGTCCATCACCTTTGAACAGTCTTGTAGAATTCCAGAATGACCTAGGACAAAAAGGATATATGCAAAACTTCTGAGTCTGAAACTTCATTAGGTTATACAAATAGGTGGTTTCTGGGCTCAGCATATCCCTTTACTGAAAATACTGTATAAAATATCTGACTAGCAGAATGTCCAGTCAGCTTGCCAGCCTGAACAGAAACTTTTAAAATGCGTTAAGGGCTGGCTTTATTGAAAAGTTATGATTTTTAAGGATATTTGAAATTCCTTGTTTCATGAATGTACCAGTCCACTTGTTGAGGTATTCTTGGTGTGCATGTCAAAGGAAGTGTTGCTTGTATCCAGGATAAATTGAATCATAAAAGCAAAAAATTAAGTCTGCCAAAGCAGTGCATAAATGCTGCACATGCAGCTTTTTAAAGTGAGTCTTCCTAAGGAACAACACGTATGTGAAAATTGGTCACCCCAATGCAAGTACCAGTTCTGACCCAATTCAGCTTCTCGGTTAGCATTCCGTTCGTCAGCATCAGTCAGCTGCAGTGTTGGTGATCTGGCACAGCGGTCAAAGCCAAGTCCAGGGGGAAGCCAGATTGCAGGAACTGGAAGCCAGAGCCAAGGGTCAAACTGGAGTCCATAGTCAGGAGCCAGAGCCAACGGTCAGACCATAAGGCAGGACCTGGACCAAGCAGGAGAGCAGATAATGCAGGGGCAGGACAAAGGCTAGGATGGGTGCAAGGCCGAAGCAGCAGGTTACGCTGGCACAAGCCCAGTGGCAGGGATCTCCTTCAGGCTAGACGTTGATTGGGCAATCATAAGCCCAGTGTGGAGGTGGGATGTCTGCCTTCCTTTTGCCAAAACTAGGGCAAAAGCACAGTATTTGTGGAAGATCTTGGCCATGGCAGGGAAGCTGGCAGTTGTGCAGCCATGGAAGGCATCAGACGTGTGTCCAGCTGTATTTCCAGAGGTATTTCCAGTAGCAGAGCTTCCTCACAGTGCCTTTGATTTAGGAGTATGCAGAAGCATTCCAATATTTCTCATGTAAATATATGGGATAGTTGGGCCTGAAGGATCTAACTAAACAATATTCAGAGCAAAGGGGCTTAATTACATAATTATTTAAACTTATAATTATGATTTCAAAGGTGTTTGGGGGAGGGAAAAGGAGGAGGGTGCTTAGAAAAAAAATAAGAGTTCACCAGTTTGGCTGTTCTTCTAAGATGTTGTGTTTCATTGTAACATTTTAAATTAATTTAATTCAGAACTAAGTTTTCCCCTGACCCTGAGAATTACTGATGTAAAGCACTAAAAGCCAGGTACTTAACTGAAAACAAATTCTTCCATATTCGTAGTATTCCTGTATGTTCCGATACCTGGTTTTCTAACCGGGTGTCAGGAATCATGGCCTCTACCAAAGCCAGTCTTTGGGCAACGTAATGAATGCAGCTGACCTGTATTACACCTCCTGATTGGCTACATCACATGATTGGTGAGAGGAGTCAACAGACCAGTTCCTAGACCCAAAGCACCCACTGTTTGGTGGCTGCTTGAAGTATTTGCACATGGCTGTGATAGTTCAGGGCTTGGACTCAGCACTAGCCCTAGCTCATTCTACTCCACTTCTGGCTCTGACGCATGGCTCAGATTTCTGACTTGAGCTATGGCATCTGGCCTCTGCCTCCAGCTTTGACCCTGAACTATTATTCCTGACTAACACCTGCTGTAACCAGTAGGCATGACTACCACATCCTAGTCTCTGACATCAACAAGCCGTCTAGAAATTGAAGTGCCTTGAAAAAATATAAATGTTTGTTTTCAATATGTCACACACGAAACACACAGAGAGATGGAATTCTTTTAGTTACATCCTGTAATTATGGAATGTTTTTATGCTCATTCATTTAGAAAGAGAGAAATCATCTAGCCTTTTGATTATAAAATCAAGAGTCATACTACAACATGTATTGATTAAGAGGTAAAAAGTGAAAATGATCATGACACAGAATTGGATGCAGTATTTTAATTACAGCTGATCTGACATTTTGAGGACGAGTGTAGTTATATTAAAACTGTGTATATACAGCCTTAAACCACCCTAAAGGAAAATAAATCCATTCCTTTGCTTTTCTAGATTTTCTGTCTTTGCTTTTCTAGATTTTCTGTCCCTTTTAATTTTTTTCATGTGATAAATTAACTACTAAACTAATGATTACAGATTTATAGCTTCCACATGTTAATTTTCTCCAGGCTGGCTCTGATACAAACTACTTTCCTTGAACTTCTGAATGCTGCTATTTTAAGTTAGGTTTACATTTGAATTTTTAGCCCTGTTTTAACAATTTTTAATGAACACAACTGCAAATGTTAGTTGCACATCATGTTTAGTATAAGGTTGCAGTCCATAGTGTAGTGCATAGACAACAATATGACAACCAAATAACTTTTGTGTCCTGGAACAAATATTTGTGAAGTATCTGCACTAGAATTTACATTTGTATTAATGAATGTGTGTTAAAACACAATTAAAATGCAAGTGCAGACATACCCTTTGTCTCATGCTATTGCTGGCAATGAGCCTGGTAATATTGTGGGAGCTGAGGTCAGCACAGCAGTGGGGAGGAGGGGGGCGCACACCCAGGTCTTGCGCTGATGTGTTGGCAGTGGGGCAGCGTGGGGCTTGTGGAACTGCGAGGCCCAGGATAGTTGCCCCACTCACCCACCTCAGGGATTGGCCTCCTGCTCCCGGGAAGGGGCAAGGTGGGCAGGCTTATGGTGGTTTGTCTGGAGCTGGATTTTGGCAGGGCCGCAGGGGCCCCCCTTTAGGTTGGGGCCCAGGGCTGCAGCCCCTAAAGTCCCTGCCTTAATCTGGCCCTGCTGGCAGTAGACTCATATTCTCTCTTTAGCTTTGCCCAGGGTCACACGGCGCATACAGGCTTCTGCTTGGCATTCTTCAGGGTTCTCTGTTCTCCTCTCATCCTCAGGCTCTCACCCCCACCCAAAACAATACTTGGCAGAACACCCTCTCCCTCCCCCCATACACTCCCTCTCTCACACACACATATGTCTAAAATGGGGGCTTGGGTTAACTTACCTTGAAATGGATGTTAATTGAAGTGCTTGTTCACAGCTATCAATCTCAAAGAGGTTTTAACTCATCCTATGGAAAGTTTTCACCCAGCTCACAAGGAAACTGTTGAGAGGAACCCAATAGGAAAACTGGCAAGAATCCAGGTGGGGTTTAACCAGAAACCTGTCTGGTTTCTGTAGAGATATGTTTGTGAAAGATTATAATGTGGGGAGCCTCCCTCATAAGGGACAGTATTATGAATATAGGAATTTTGAGACGTGCCTTGAAGCAGGGAGTGTAGCTATGTACAGCAGTTTGCCACAGGCACACTCGAGGGTTTTCTCTTTTTAATAGAAGTTGTATTCTTTTCTCATTCACTACTTTGTTGTCTAATGAACCTCGGGATTATTACATAGTGTCAGAAATGACAAAAGATAAAGAGACTGCAGTAATTTTTTAGATTAACTCGGAGTATGAAATGGAAAGGAGAGGAAAGGAGAGCATGTGAAGCAGCAATGAGAGAAGAACAAAGGCTTTTGTGTGTATTTTATGGCCACATTGGTAGCTTGACTAGCTTAAGAAGGGAAGAAAGCCAAAAATGGATGTGTTGCAACCTCTATCCAGTCTGCAATGGCAGTGTTGCAGAGAATTGGGAAAAAAATCCAACAAAGATTTGAATTGTATTTAGCGGCCATAGGGAAAGAGAAAAATGATGATGTGAAATCCTCAATTTTCTTACATGTTAGGGAGGAAGCACTTGATATTTATAATGACTAAGTCTGAAGAAGGTGAAAGCATGAAATAAAGTAAAATGCTGACTAAATTTGAGAAAATTAAATGCTAAAAATAAATGAGACTTTGATAGAAACACATTTTTACTTGCATTCAAAAACCTGGTGACATCATATGCCATGTAACTAAGAAAACTCAGGCATCTGATGAAGTGGGATTTTATCCACGGCTATGTCTACACTTGTTAATTTAGGTCGACTTTAGCTAAGTCGACTCAATTAAGTCGATTTAGCATCTCCACACTTAAAAATTAAGTCGACTTAGGGGGGGACCTTACAAAGTCGACCTTGAGCATCCACACTGGACACCTAAGTCAACTTCTAGGAGCTAGGTGGATCTGGGAGAGGTCCATGGTGGCAGGGGGGGCACCCCTTGCCAAGTGCCAGGGGACTCAGCCTTTACCCCATTGTACCTGGGTGCAATGGGGCAAAGAGAGACAGGGACCCTGGCAGGGCATAGGGACAGGGTGGGCAGGGCTCTTCCCTGTCCTGTGGGGGGGCATGCCAGGCTCCCCCTGTGCCACCCCTCCTGGCAGGGAGGGCAGTGGGGGAGTCCTGGAGAGCCTGAAGTTGACTTAGAGTCGACTTAGGGCTACTCTGCGTCCATACTGGCTTAAGTCAACTTTAGAAAGTTGACTTAAGCCTAAAGTCGACTTTAAACGAGGTTTAACAAAGTCGACTTAATTTTCCTTAAGTCGACTTAAGCAGCTTGCTTAAGTCGACTTAAGGAAAGTGTAGTGTAGACGCAGAGTAAGTTAAGTCGACTTAAGCAAGCTTAAGTCAACTTAATTTACAAGTGTAGACGCACCCCATGAAAGCTCATACAAGAAATAAATTTGTTAGTTTTAAAAAGTGCCACAGGACTCCTTATTTGTTTCTCAGTGAAACCTGTGACTCTGGTGATCAGGCAGAGTTTCTGACCAAAGAGAGAATCATTTGTGGTATTAGAGACAATGTGTTAAGAGACAGAGTGCTTCATGACGGAGATCTAACTTTAGAAAAAGTGCTCCAGATATGCATGACAAAAGAAACTGTAAAAGCACAAGCCAACAAGCTGAATTTACCAGAAGAGTTATCCATATACTAAATATAAAAGAATATAGCGGAAAAGATCAAATAAAAACAAATGGAACCATCCTCTATAAAAGCCAATGCTGGTAGGGATTTGGAAGTAGAGGGCAAAACTGAGTTCTGACAGTTATGCGGAAGGTGTGGATCACAGCATGGCCCAAAATAATATTTTGCCTTTGAGAAACTCTTATCATAAATGTGGAAAAATAATAATTTTACATAATGCTGCAGATCCTAACTACAGAAAAGTGCTCTTGCTCCCCCTGAGTTTTGTACAGGAAATCTGATTCTGGTGCATGTGATGGGAATTCTGCAGAAAACAAACAAGGAGTCCTGTGACACTTTAAAACACTAATACATTTATTTATCGCATGAGCTTTCGTGGGTGTAATCCCACTTCTTCAGATGCATGAATGGAAACTGCAGTGTGTTAGGTATATATACACATACGGACAAGGGTACTGCAGTTTGGTTGTTTTGCAGAAACAAACTAACACAGCTATCCTTCTCAAAATTTCCAAAGGGGTCTGAAAATTGTCACCCTGCAGAGAGGAGAGGCGGTTCCCAACTTGTGCCCTTGGGGTAGGGAGTCAAACAGAGATAGGGTGATTAAGATATTTTCTCCCACGAAAGCTCATGCAATAAATACATTTGTTAGTCTTTAAAAGTGCCACAGGACTCCTTGTTTGTTTTCCTGAACTAGACTAACATTGCTACTGCTTTGGAACCTGTAAAACAGGAATTCCTCTACTTGGGTGGGGAAGGGAAGAGATGTTGAAGAGATAACACAGGAGATTGAGGCCTTGTGAACACTACAGTCTTATCGCTTGGTAAGGAGCTTTACCGTGTGATAAGGCTGTGAGCGTACACACTACAATGTTGCCTGTTGTGCGCAACAGCCCTCTTGCCGCGCAACAGGTAAACCACCCAGACAATAGTGGTAATGCTTACCACGGATAGACTGTCCCGCAGTAGAGTGTGTGTGTACACTCACTGTGGGTTAGACAGCCTCCGGAAATGTCCCAGAGTGTCAGTGGAGGCCACTCTGGAACGCTGGAGCTGGCATACTTGTCAATTTCACTGATCTAGCACTGGCAGGGCACCCCAGATTGTGGTGGGCCCCTGGGCACAGGCCCTGTTGGCCCACTCCTGTTCCTAAGTGCAGTATTTTTCATTTGTCCTTCTTGAGTTTCATTCTCTTTACTTCAGACCAGTTCTCTAGTTTGTCCAGATCATTTTGAATTTTAATTCTGACCTTCTAAACACTTGCAACCCCTCCCAGCTTGGTAGCATCTGCAAACTTTAAAAGTGTACTCTGTCTGCCATTATCTAAATCACTGATAAATATAGTGAACAGAACTGGACCCAGAACTGATCGTACTTGATATGCCCTTCTAGCATGACTATGAACTACTTTTTGTGAAGAGATTTCTGAGCAGTTATGCTCCCACCTTATCGGACCTACATTCAGATTGTATTTCCTTTGTCTGTTTATGGGACAGTCATGTATCAAAAGTCTTACTAAAGTCAAGATAGACCACATCTACAGACTGTTCTACATAAGTTTTGTGGACAATAGCAAGTAGAGGTGTACAATGAAAGGCCTTGTCTATACTAGGAAGTTTTGTTGACAAAAGTCACCTTTTGTCTGCAAAACAATCCTACAGTACACACTACACCCCCCTCTTTGCCAAAAAACCTGCTGTTTTGCCGACAAAATAATACCATCAAAATGAGCGGCATAGGGCTTTTGTCAGCAAAGTGATTGCGGAAGAGTATCAGTGTGGACATTCTGCCTTGTTATACCGGTGGGGAGCTGTCATACTTGTCAGACTGTTGGAGTAGTGAAATTGACAATGGAGGGGTTCCCCAACAGCAGGACTTCAGCTGCCCGGAGCTCAGTAGGGTCCTAGCAGTAATCTCTTTTGTCGGTGGAAGTGATCCTAGTGATTATATAATTATAACGGTGGCTATCTGCCAGCAGAACTCTGTAGTGTAGACATAGCCTAAAATACTCCTCCACTGATGTAACTCCCTTGCTGTGCCGACAAAATAAAACCACTCAACAAGAGGTGTAGGGCTTATGTCAGCTTAGTTAGGGCGATGCAGTAGACACTGTGTCCCTTAGTTACATCAACTGTGCTCTGTCATTCTTGTCAATTTCACGCACCCCTGAAAGCTGAGCTGCTGCTTTCAACCCCCAGATGGGAGCAGGGTGAGAAGCCTGGGCACTTCTCCAGCCAGACCCACAGAGAGCCAGGCAGCCTTGTCAATTTCATGGCTGAATTGATGAGGCTACCTGGCTCCCATCTGGGTGGGGGATGAGGCGGAGGCAAGAGGCTAGAGCAGCTGGAACTCCACTCCCCAGGGGCAAGAAACCCTGGGTAGATTCCCCAGCTCCTGGTGGGGAATAGGGAAGGGAGAGGCTGTAGCTGGCTCCCATAAGGGAATGAGGAGGTGGGGTACAGCTTACTGGATGCTAGGGAGGCTGTGGGGCTCCAAGCTGTGAGCTGAGAGATTAGTGGAAGAGATCGGTGGAAGTGCTACTGGTGAGGACACAATGGCTATGTCTACACTTACTAAAGTTAGTTCGAATTAGTTAATTTGAACTAATTCTAGTTAGTTCAAATTAACTTAATTCGAACTAGCAAAATTTAGTTCGAACTAAACAAGTGCCATTCATGGCACTTGCTTAGTTCGAATTAGTGATTTGCATTGTATTCAATGGGCTGGTTAGCTCAAACTAAGCAATTAGTTCGAACTAACATGGCCACATTGGTCAATTCGAACTAATTAGTTCGAATTAACCCTTACTTCGAATAGCCTATTCAAATGTATTAGTTTGAATTAAGGAAGCCCTTAATTCGAACTAATTAAAGCCTAAGGTAGCCATGGCTTTAGTTAGTTCAAATTAAGCCTCCTTAATTTGAACTAACTTGCCAGTGTAGACATAGCCAATAAGCCGACTGATCTGTATTTCCCCAGATTGTCCTTATTCTCCTTTTAATAGATTGGCATTATGTTTGCCCTTTTCCAATCCTCTGGCATCTGTCCCATCTTCCGTGACTTTTCAGAGATAATAATCACTAATGCTTCAGATATCTTCTCAATTCTTGGGTGTATTTCATCAATCCCTGTTGACTTAAACTTTTCTAAATAATGTTTTACTTGTTTTCTCCCTATTTTAACCTCTGATCCTGCCTTATTTTCCCTGGCAATCATTAAGTTAGCTGTCCAACTGCTGGTAAACTTTTTTGGTGAAAACAAGGAAAAATGTCATTTAACATTTCTGCCATTTCCACATTTTCTGTTATTGCTTTTCCCTACTCACTAAGCAATGGGCCTAATGCTGGCCTTGGCCTTCCACTTGCTTCTCATGTATTTGTAGAATGTTTTCTTGGCTATGTCTACACTTGCACTTTTAAGTTGACTTTAACTAAGTCGACTTAACTAAGTCAACTTTAAGTCAACTTAGTTAAGTCGTCTTAGTGTGTCTACACTTAAAATTAAAGTCGACTTAAAGGGGAACTTACAACGTCGACCTATAGTGTCCACACTGGATGCTCTAGGTCAACTTTGTGGGGCTAGGGGGACCTTGGGCAGGTCCACGGTGGCGGGGGGGGGGGGGGAGAAGCATCCTTTGTGTACAATGGGGCAAAGGGGGACAGGGACCCTGGCAGGGCAGAGCCCTGTGTGTGACACTATCTGGATTTAGGGAAGCATTTATGATATTATTTTATATGGATATCTCATAAATACTATAATCCATAGGAACTATGTCATGTTTGGTATCAATAGAAAGGTAGTAATTTGCTGGGAATGATTATATAGTTTATGTCTAGGAATTCTATTTTGATTAGAAGTTAAGAATTTGATGTTATATCCATACTTTAACTTGTGTCATTCTGGACAAATGTCTTAGATGGGAGGGTCTGAACAACCATTGTCTCCTTAATGTTTAGGAATTTGCCAGGTAGAATGGTCCCAGGGAGTATCCTGATGAGCCATTGAGGACAGAAAGAATACAACCATTGTATCCTTAATGGCTCATCAGTTTACTCCCTGGAACCATATCACCTGGCAAATTCCTAAATATTAAGGTGACAGTGGTTGTTCACACCCTCCCGGCAGCCCTTTTCCGTCTCTAGTACTTTAATTTCACTTTGTGCCTTGGCCTTTCAAATTTTGGCCCTACATACTTGTGTTATGTGTTTATAGTCATCCTTTGTAATATGCATCCAAATCACTGACTGATATGGAAACCAGATATGAACAGATTGAGAAGTAGAATTTAGGAATATTGTTTGCCTGTGAGAGATTCAATCAATATATTTATGGCCAAAGAGCAGATATTGAAAAGGACCACAAGTTTCTGCTAGCATTATCTGGCAAACTGCTCAATGTTCTTTAAGGATTGAAAGAATTATAATAAAGCTGAAAAAGTATGATCTGATCATGACCTATATACCCAGTAAATTCATGTTCACTAAGGATGTGCTTTCCAGAGTGATGACTCCCACTAAGAAACCAAAAAAGACCTGAGAGCAGGGGGGCACAACCTTTTTTGGCCAAGGGCCAAATTGCATTTTCTAAGGCCGCTCGAGGGCCACAAATGCAATATGCGGGGGAGGGGGGGAAAGGGGGGTGTCGATGTCATATGATCCTCCCAACTCGCTCCGCTCCCAGAGGGCCACACAGAACTTGGTCATGGGCCACAGGTTGTGCACCTCTGCCTTAGAGATAGAGATGGAAGCCTATGTAGATCTGGTTGTATAATCAATTCCCATAGCTAACAAAAATATGCAATAAATAAGAGGGGAAATGGAGAAAGACAAATCATTGGGGATCCTTTAAAAAGTAACAATTACAGGGCATCTTGAAGAAACAGACAGTTACTGTCAAGTATAAGAGACTATTGGAACTGCAGACCTAAATTTACTATACTAGATGGGATGATTTTTAAGGGCAGCGAGGATGTCATATCAATGAATCTCCAGAATGAAATACTACAGAAGATAACACGAGGGTCATTTTGGAATTGAGAAGTATAAACACTGAGCATGAGAGGTGATGGATCAGTGATGACATTACTAATGTGGTAGGAAACTGCTTTTCATGCTTGAAATGCAAACAATGTCAATAGGCAGAGCTGCAGAGACCTCACCAGCTCCACAAAGGCCTTCTGAAGGCAGGCATTAGCATATTACTGGGCAATGAAAGAATTATTTAATAGTCACAGATGATTAGTGACTGTAATCAGAAATTTGAATTCTCCATAGTACTAGAAGTAAGTCAGTAGACCTCATGAAGGAAATACTTTCCAGACATAGAATTTTAGATGAAGTCTTTAGTGCTAATCAGGCTGAAGTTTTCCTCAGAGATTTTAGACAATTTGTGCTAGGTTGGGATTTCATCACACAAAAAACCAAGTCCAAATGACTCCCCAATCAAATGACTTCTATCAGGTCTATACAGACAGTAAAGAACCTTATGACAAGAACTTTTGACAGTGATGGTGATTTG
This sequence comes from Pelusios castaneus, assembly GCA_007922175.1. Taxonomy (NCBI): domain Eukaryota; kingdom Metazoa; phylum Chordata; order Testudines; family Pelomedusidae; genus Pelusios; species Pelusios castaneus. The sequence goes on from ML685767.1 coordinate 29,636,698, forward strand.
TATAAATCTTTATTGGTTTGGACAATGGCTCTGGAAAGTGGCTCTTTTCCAGCTCAGCTGTTAAATAGGAAGAAGGATCAGATCTAATTTATCAGTCACTGATAACTTGCTGAAATTTCATGACAGTGAAAACATACAAATGATGAAAGAAAATCAGAAGTGGAAGCAGAAATATTATTTTGATAAGAAGTCTGTGATCTCCCACTTAATCAAGATGATAGCGTGCCTAAGGAATCACATCTCTAATACTGGGAACTAAAGGGATACCATTACAGAATAGTTGCATCTAAGGTCTTATATAGCCTGAACAAACAAAAGGAACACATTGAGGCATAATCAAAGGGATCTAAGAGTAATTCCAGGAAGTTCTGAAACATTGACTGTAGATGTGAACTCTGGTATTACCAATCAATCGATCATTTATCATCAATAGACAAAGGAGAAACTGGCAAGCAACAAGAAAACAGTTCAGACTATAATGAAAAGCTGATACCGAGAAGATCAAAAAGAGAGATCAAACATGGTAACAATTCACTCCAGAGTGATGTGCTGGTAACCTCTCCTTTCCAGGTAGTTGATACACTGGTTATTATATGGATTGTAGTTTATGGAGATGTACTAGTTGGGCTGAGACGTTAGTGTATGTGTTAGGCCATGCACACACTACAGACTTGTCCCGCAATAAAAGTTATTGCGGGACAAGGAAAGCACTATAAATATAGCACTTTCTCGTGTACACACTGCTGTTTCTTTCGCAAAGGAGCATTCACCGTGTGAATGCTCCTTTGCGAAAGAAGAGCAGTGCATGGTGGGCACCTGTCCCACCATGCACTGCCTACAGCCAGCCCCCTACCCCAGCTGCAGGGATTCTGGTGGAAGGAGGGGCTGCGTTGCCAGCCCCCGCTGTCATCTGAACCCCTGGACTGTGCTGGGGGGCCAGCTCCGATTTGAGCCGGCCCCCCAGCTCAGCTCCCGGGCTCGGCTCTCA